>CM032641.1:22393456-22671018 GCA_019097785.1 Fraxinus excelsior
GGGTTATTAATGCCCTCCGACAGACAGGGGTTAAGAAAATACGAAAACAAAAAAATGGACATACATATTATACCCTGTCCTGCTTCCAAAAACAGTGGGTAAGCATTTCATTACTTAAAATTAAATTTACTCTTAAATTTACTTTCATATTAACATTACTAATAGTCTAATACTGTATTGTATTATTTCAGGCCTAATTGTGGAGTATTTATGCTCAAACACATTGAATGCTTCCGTTTTGGACAACCAATTGAATCAATTTCATTGGACAAGATCAATATATACAGGCGGAAAATTGCAATCGATGTTGCTTTCGATGAATATTTCCTTCGCCCTTCTTAAATGTCAGGTAAAATATATATGTTCTGTGTATTTCAATATCCAAAACTTATAGATTACGTCAAATGGTGTATGGCTGCTTAGGTCAGGGTACCAGTTGTAGTTGTTGGTTGCAAGCTAGATAGACGAGATGAAGAGTATAATTTGAACATTGTGATGGCTCCAATCATGCGATAGTTTCGTGAGATCGAGACTTGCATAGAATGTTCAGCTGCTAACTTGCTCCAGGTTTGCATTAATGATTGAGTTGTGCTGATTCATTATTCTTACAAAAGTGAGACTGTCCTGACAATTGTGATAGTTGTAATCTATTTGTCGATTCCCGAAGTATTCTACTATGCCCAGAAGGCAGTCCTTCATCCAACAGCCCCACTATTTGATCAAGAAACCCAAGCTTTGAAGCCACATTGCATGAAAGCATTGAAGAGGATATTTGTTCTTTGTGATCTTGATATAGATAGTGCTCTCAATTATGAAGAATTGAATGAATTTCAGGTCCTTTTCTAATTTCTTTTCACCTTGTTATTGTAACTATGCTTTTCTTAAAACAAGAAAAAAATCTGTTTCTTTTTCTCCTTTTTCATTTCCATAACGAGATATCCTTTGCAAGGAGAAGTAATTATCCATTTTTCCCCAACATCTAACATTTGGTCATGATTAATAATACGGTGAACAGGTTAAGTGTTTCAACTCTTTATTATATCTCCTAATCCTTATTCTATTTTAATCAATCAATATGATACTTAAAATTTTTCTTTTACATTGTTATTATCATTAAATAGCACGCTAATAAACATACAATAAGTACAAAACTCGTGCATCGCACGAGACGCCAACTAGTATATATATATATATATTAGAGTGAGTGAGAGTGGGTATAAAATATTAGTGCTTTATTTAATTGTGAGGTGTGTGTTTTGTATGTAAAAATATTTTTCGTTTGGCCTTTAAACTCAACAATAGCAACTAATCTAAAGTTAAAAGGAACTTCAAATAAGTTAAAACTTTATCAAAATATTGAATATAATTTAATCTAATCTAAACAATTATAATTTGAATTAAACTTTTATTTTAAATTGCTATCTGACTTCTCTTTCTCTTTCTATCTCCATCTTTTTATTTTAGCCTCGTTGCTCTATAATATTTTTCCTTATATATTCCCAAAGAACAAATATGAAAGCTTCGATTTAAGGTTGAACTTTGTATTATTTCATTGCTTTAATCTAGTATTGAGACTAATTTATTACAATTGTAACATTTATAATATGAAGATTTCACATCACGTTGTTTGAATCAATATATTTATGTTTTCTATTGCTTGAAAGATAATCTCGCTAAAATCGTGATTTGAAGCCAAACTGAACGACAAAAAATAGTTTGATTTGGAAAATGAGATGGTTTGGAAGTTTGAGTTTTTTTCCTAACCATTTCAAGCGGTTTTGTTTGAAAATAGGCTAATTTTTTTTCAAACCAAACCTTGTTTACCCCTAGTTAAAAGGTGAGTTCTATATAATAGCAACTAGATATGTTATATTTTACGATATTGAGTGTTGGTTTGTTGAAGGACTAGATGTCGTAATTTGAATGTGGTGGAAACAAGGATGTCACAACGGATATGTGGTCATGCTCGAATAATATTTTTTTGGAACGAGAACATGCGTCATTAAGTTTGGGTGATATTGATCGAGTATGAATGAAGGGATCAACATTGGTTGAGGAATGTCTCGTGCAAACTTGAAGAGGCTCCCAATTATAAGAGTCGTCCATCTTAGTAAGAACACTTTAAAAAGACGAATGAATTTTGTTAAATTTCATATTTTTCATAAATGAATTCTGAAGGCTATGAATGCGATAAAATTAAAAATAAATAAATATTATTTTTTGTAACATGTAGCAAACGAGTTATGTTAGTGCTTTTTTGAAACATTAATTGTGTGTTACAGTGTTTGAGTCTTGTCGTGTCCGCCCCTTGTACACATGTTTGTTGCAGTGCTTCCTTGCTTCTTTCTCTAAATCACCATAAATGAATGTATTTTTGGTTAGATAAGCATTTCAATACTGGATATGTAAGAGTTACCGTATATGCACCGGCTACCGTATATGAAAGAGTTACGGTATTTACAACTTAAACACCATTTTTGACATATTAAAATATATATAACAAATCCAATGATTTGTTAATTACATTAAAAAATAACAAAGAAAAAATATAATTAAACAGTAATAAACTTTTAACCTGAAGTCTGTGTTACATATAGTTTCCTTAAAATAGATTCGTCCCCTCATCGTACGTGTTTGAGGTATAATTTGAGTGATACTGTGTATGCAAGAGTTACCATATATGCATCGGTTACCGTATATGAAAGAGTTACCGTATTTACAACTTAAACACCGTTTTGACATATTAAAATATATATAACAAATCTAGTGATTTGTTAATTACAGTAAGAAATAACAAGGAAATAATATAATTAAACAATAATAAACTTTTAAATCGAGGCATGTGTTACACAGAGTTTCCTTAAAACATATTTGTCTCTTCACCGTACGTACTTGAGGTATAATTTGAGTGTCTACTTCTCAGGATACAACGGTAGAACAGTAGAATCTGAGCACTACAGATTTTACTCCGAAAAATTGAATTAGTGCCCGAACAATATCACCACAAAAACTGAAATAAAAATTGAAAACAAAGACAGAATGAAAACTGTATATATATGAATTCTCATATGAAATTCGTGTGTTGAAAAGAGGAAAAACGAGATATATATATACTAGATCTTGAAAGTGTAACTTGCTCATTCATATAATGGAAATTACCATAAGAGTTTCAAAAAATGAAAAGTCAGTTGAATCCTAAGGGGCCAATTTTGCTCCTTTTCGATCCGACATTCGTGTACGCAGGTCGCACCCGCATACAAGTTCAAGGTCTGAAACCCATTTCGGTCCATAATTTGTACCATCTGTGCGCACACGTAGAGAGAGCCTATGTGCTACACATGATTGCACCATTATAAAATGTAATCCTTTATAAAGTGGTTTTTGTTTTCATCAACTTCCTATGTGGGACAAACTTCTTTTTTAGTTTTCCCACCAACATAAACTCATTTTAAGTGGAACGCTTTGAGCTTCAATTCTCATTCACATGAGTATCAAATTTGACAAGTAAATATATGATTTCGATGTATTCACGGAGGAGAACACAATCAATCTTGATTTTCCAAAATAGCCAAACGGGTCCCACTAAAAAATCATGCCAAAGTCAGCTATATACTCAATTTTTCCAACAATTTTCACATCAAACTGTTTAAGAAACATATCCCTAGCTAGTACACTTCTTTCCCTACGTTTCCTTTGAAGGAAGGCATTTTTCAAGTCAAGTTATTTAAAACAATCGACGATCTAAATTAGTACTACTGAAAGAAAAAGTTTTGGGTTTATTTTTGCCACTGAAGCACCTAGTAGTTGATCCCATAAGTATGTGAAAACCCTTTTGCAGTAAGTCTTGCCTTCTAGCTTTTAATTGTTCCATAAGCCTCATGCTTTATTATAAACACAAATTTGTAGCCAACCGATTTCTTCATTGGTGGAAGATAAAACTAGCTTACATGTTAACCCCTTTTCCACCTTGAAATAAGTCGAGCGTTCCGTATATTTCTTGGAAAGAATCATAGTAAAGGCTCTAAAGGAATAAGACATTTTGTGGTCGAAAATAAAGGCGGAGAACTCCCAACAATAACTTGATTTTGTAGATTATCTCGTTTGTCTCACTGTTCAATTTCAATTGACCTTGTTTATATTTAACAAGAAGTAGGAAGATCTGTTTGATTTTCCTAGCGAGTATGAACTGTTTGCCATAGCGTGTAGCCAACAGTAAGGTTGCTCAAGACTTTCCCTCTCCGCTATGTTATACCATTTTACATTTTTGGTATGTGCATGTTACTTTGCCTGTTGCGGAGCCAGCCGTTTGAAGTTAGGAGTCCCAGAATTGAAGATATAGAGATGAAGGGGAGGGGGGGCACGGGGAATTTTTTTTTTTTGTTGATACCTTATTAACAAAAAAATCAAAAAACATATAAAAGAAAATACCAATATTTAATTTAGCAAAATTATACTTTATTACAAGCGTTCATTTCGAGTTCTTATACTTTGAAGACGGGAAACGAAAAATGAAATTTGTAGTGTTTAAGATTTTTATTCAACTTGACGGCAAAATAGTAATGATAAATACAAAAAGAACAAAAAATGTCAAAAATTTGGGGGTCCGGGTCCCCCCAGTGTCTGTTAAAGACATGACATAATTGGAACATAAAATTCCTTCATTTTTGGTTTTCGATAACTATATAGTTTTTGAGCATCCTAATTCAGCATAGTCTCGAACCATTTCTTAACTTGTAATCATCGCAGAACTACACATCAAGACTATTTCGTGTATTTTCTTGTCTTTCATTAATACTGCTAAATAGAACTCGTTGCTTGGCAGGATCCAGATCTTCGAGGAGATGACAATGTGGCTTTTGATTCTACTCACCGCTAGTGAAATTTCAGGAAATGACATGCAACCTTGCTTTCTCTTCCATGCCCTTAGTGCATGCTTGGTATATGGTACTATAAAGTATAGTGAAAAACCCTACCTCTTGAGCTTGTTTTATTAATGAGAGATGCTACATTTACCAAATATTTTACCAACTTGACACATGGTCGTCCCCTATTGGAGGGGTGGCTGGCTCCAATAGGAGGCGGTCATGTGTCAAGTTGGTAAAAGATTTGATAAAATATTTGATACAACAAGATTATTCATTTATTAATAATGTATGTCTCTCGAGAATGATTTTTTTTTTTTTTTTTAGAATGTAAGGTCAATGAGTAGAAAAAATATGAGTTTGTGTGTAAAATTATTTTATTTAAAGAACGAGTGATTAAAAAAGAGTGAGAAAAAAATAAATTCTAAAAAATATTTTTTAAACATGGTTATGTACTAATATGTCATTAAAGGTCAAATTTCAAATGATTTTCAAAACTACCTTTTTTTCTCACATCCAAACAGCCCCTTAAGTCGCAAAAACCCTAGTCCACCGAAACTCCCATATAAAAACTAGCTTCACCAGAAGGAGAGACAGAGAGAGGAGAGGCAAAATGTCGAAGCGAGGTACGGTATCTGATTAACGATTCAATTTCCTCTAAATCCTTCCTTCCCTTTTTTTAATCTATTGGTTCGTTGCAATTGCTATTTGTGCAGGACGTGGAGGATCAGCGGGTAACAAGTTCAGAATGTCGCTGGGTCTGCCGGTGGCGGCGACGGTGAACTGCGCCGATAACACTGGTGCGAAGAACCTGTATATCATTTCGGTGAAGGGGATCAAGGGGAGGCTCAACAGACTGCCATCTGCCTGCGTCGGCGATATGGTGATGGCCACAGTGAAGAAAGGAAAGCCAGATCTCCGTAAGAAGGTCATGCCCGCTGTCATTGTGCGCCAACGCAAACCATGGCGCCGAAAGGACGGTGTTTTCATGTACTTCGAAGGTATCTATACATACTTCTCCCTCTCTGAGCACAACTGTTCCCCTCAATAACTTTTAACACTTACATTTAAATGCAAAGGCTCATAAAATTGTGCATGTGCTGTCCTGTGCAATTAGGTGTTTTTTTTCACTCGCGATTTTCTTGACGATTTAATGAAAACGTATTCTGATTCACTTGCTGTTGCATTTCATGTCAGTTCTATGTTATGTGATTGACACTTTTTCCCAATTCTTTTGGCATGAGGTTGCTTCTTCTTTGTAAAAAGCTATAATATATGATATTTTTGTGGGGTTGGTTTGTATATTTAAGCATCGCGTGTATTTTTTCTTGCTCTCCCAATTCTGCATCACGGTGACAAGTATTTGGGCCCTTTAGGCAAGGCTTGTGAGATGGCAAAAGTTGCTTTTGAGATTAAGATTTGGATGATTTTCTGAAAGCTCTTTGTCCGGCTAAAAGAGCTTCTAGTTGAAGCTGGCATAAGCTTACTTCCTCACCTTTTCTTCTACGAGAAGCAAAAGCATAAGCACTATGTGTCATGCCCTAAGGTTTTGTTCTTGCTTTAAAATTGGAAAACATGTTCAGATCGTCATAGATTGAGAAAATGTTGCCAGTTTCTAATAAGCACTATGCCCTTACATTTAGGTCGCACTATGTTGTGTCAGCTTTATATGACTCTCTCCTTTGCCATCACTAACATGGTTTTTGTTTGTGGATTCTTTGCAATACATTCATAGTATTTTCTGCAAACGGTTTTAATTTTGTTCATGGGATTTGGGATACTTATTGTTTATCCAGTTTACAGCTGACACTTGAAAAATCATGAACTTGTTTCTAACACCTGTGTTCTTCATCTGCACAGATAATGCAGGTGTCATTGTGAATCCCAAGGGTGAAATGAAAGGTAATTTGTCTTTCATTTTTACAAATATTGGGTGAAATTCTGTCTTTATTTCTGCTCATTGACGATCTACTTGATTTTAGCTATAAAATAGTTGTATTTTATTTAAATTATCTTATTTTTCGTATGGTCTTTGTAGGTTCTGCAATCACCGGCCCAATTGGAAAAGAGTGTGCTGATCTTTGGCCTAGGATTGCAAGTGCTGCCAATGCTATTGTCTAGAAATAGTTTGGTAGTTCTTGATTTTGTTGCCTCTGGTGTCTTTAAAATTTGATGCTTTTGTTTAGAGATGATATGAAATCTGTCAACTGTTATGGGATTTTTGCAAGAGTTAATCAGTTGTGTGTTCCTTCAAGACACCAATCGTTTGGGCACAATTGGTCGAACTCATTCTTGGACACAACGTGTCGAATTCGAATAATTAAAATTTGGATGTTTTTACGGATCCTTCAAATACTGCCATTAATGCCCTGCAATTCGTTGTCTTTTAACGTGTGCTTGTTGGGGGCTATAGTGTCCGTTTGGTACGGATTCTTCAAATTCTACAGTAAAACAATTCTCATTTTCAAGTACACATTTTTTAATAAAATAATATTTTTCATCATATCAATAATTTTTTCTTCTTTTTTAACCACATTTTTTTCATCATATCACTATTTAAAATCAATTCTTCCTTCAAAAAATCACTCTCAATTCTCAAACAAGCTCTAATAAATTATATAAAATGTAATAAACGACTTCATAAAATATGTGAATACTAAGTTGTAGCTTCATAAGGAAAAAAAAAACTGTGTTTAACCAACTTAACTGTGTGGCTCCAGTATTTACTAAATTAAAATTCATTTATATATCGTTAGTGGGTTTGATGCATGGCCAATAGTGTGAAGGAAGTCAATGATTTCGGCAGCTAACAGTCCAATAATTCATTAAAATGTGGATGAAAATTGTCACCAAAAATAGGCGAAATTATGAATTACTTTGCCAAAATGCTCATGGATTGGCTAAGTTAAATGTTAACATTTTACACATGGATTAAATGGATAATGGAAAAATGAAAATACAAATCCAGCCATGGTTACACTATTAAAGGGATTATTGCACCAAAAGTCCCGAATATTTGAAACATAAGTAGACTTTCTCAAAATCTTTGATTTGTTGCAGTCGTTACCAATTTCTCCGTCATTTGACCACTAAAATAAGAAATTGACCATTTTTTACCAAAATAGGGAAGGGCAACATGGTAACTTAATATTTTTTTCCATAAAATAATTAAAAAATTAAATCAAAATAAAAAAAATAGAAATAAAAGATAAAGGAAAATGTATCTTCTTCTCCCACGCACAAGCCCAACTCTTCAACCTAAAACTTGAAATCTGCCACCGCGATGCCCGCCTCCATCCCCCACCAACACCGTGAATTTCATCAGTAAAAAGAATTTCAGATTATTTCATGGAATTCAATTCCTATCGTAGCCCAGATATCTATAGCCCCAAACCAGAAGAATCGAGAAAGAGAGAAGCACCGTAATCCCCAATAGGCCAATAGTTAATTAAAAAGGAAAATTGATAATGCTAAAATTTAGAATTTTAATGTTATTTTATTAATAGAGATCTGAAATTGAAAATGATTCAAATCATATTAATGATTTAAATATGAGTAACTGTGATTGTCTCTCCCAAGCTTTCAATTTATTTGTCCAGTTGCACAATCACTCACCAACTAAGCAAAATTTGAAAAGGTTTCCAATTATTTCAACTGTCTCTGCATGCCCTCTAGAGGATGAGGATCAACAAGGAGACTCCCAAAATAATCATCAAATTAAACCAAATTTTGAAAGGCATAAAAAAAAAAAAAAAACCTAGAGAGAGAGAGAGAGATTAATCCCACTTTGATTGAGGCACTTATAGATAGCTAAGGGAGATTCACTGGTGGGAAAATGAGGAGTAGTTACCCGTTTTCACGATCAAATAGACAGAACTCAAAGCTCGCTTACCTGCAATTGGTGGTAGTGGTCGATGTGGCGAGCGTGACGATGACATATTTCAAGTTTTAGGTTGAAGGATTGGGCTTGCGCGTGGAGGTAGAGGTGGAGGTGGGGGTGACAAAGAAGAAGATACATTTTTCTTTTTCTTTTATTTATATTTTTTTTTTTTTGATTTAATTTTTTAATTATTTTATGAGAAAAATATTAAGTTACTATTTTGTTCTTCCCTATTTTTTGTAGAAAATGGTCAACTTCTTATTTTAGCGGACGAATGACTGAGAAAATCGTCTAAAAGAGTTTCATCTGCGACGTTTGAAAATGTTAAGGTAACAATTGAAACAATTTTACTGCAATTATCCAAATAATAAATTCCAAACCGTTAACAGAAATCTACTTGTACGGTCCAGATCACCAAAATCGTAGATTCCATTCCCCTACATCAATTGCTATTTTTACTGAATCTTTCTATCTTTCCGAAATTTTGTATAAATCTCTCTCCTTCTATACCCTTATTTCGAAGTATAGAGATATGCGATTTGCTTTAGCAATATCGATAAGCTATACAAACTAAAGTGTAATTCCTTGAGGTTTGATTGAGGGGTTTTTCGGATCGATTTAAAAAAAAAAAGAAAGCCAGAGGGAATGGCGAGTCCGGCCAGTGTTGCTCAGGTAATCGAATTTAATTCAATGAAAAATTATATATATAAACGTGCGCGCGCGCGTGTGTGCATGCATGTTGTGTAATCTTTTTATTAATCCGTTACTGTCTTGAGATTGATTTGTTCTTCTGGATGATTAGGTGGGTTCCTATTTCGTTCAGCAGTATCATCAGATGTTTCATCAGCAAAGGGATACTGTGCATCAATTTTACACTGATGACAGCTCCATGAGTAGAATTGACGGGGATTCAAGTGAATCGTTTTCGGGAAGGGTGGTAAGTTTCTTTTTGAAATACAAATTTTGCTTTTACATTTTGTTTATCTTGTGTTAGATATGATTAAAGTTATCATATTGTCTCAGTTATACCTTTTGATTTTTTGTGATGACGTCAATAATCTGGGGGTTAGTATCATTATGCGTTAATTTTTTTGTGATTTGGCTAATTTGTTCTGATAAAGTTTTGTTAGATCGGAATAAAGTTATCATCTTATCTCAGTTATACTTTTGATTTTTGTGATGACATCAATAATCTGGGTTATTTTGCGTAAATTTTTTGGGATCTGGCTAATTTGTTCTGATAAAGTTTTAACACTTTTCTTATGTACTTGTAGTTCCCGTCATTTAACATTCTTGTTTGGCATATTTTTGGCTATAAAATTTCAAGAATGAAAGAAATTATTATCGAAGTAGTTGTAATAAACATTAAGCACAACAAATTGGGTTTACATGGAATTCCACGTGTTAACATGTTCAACAAATCTTAGTTACTAGCGAATTATCCTTTTAACTGATGAATAGTTCCTCGTTGTTTTCATGCTCTGGTTTCTTAATTATTGATATCTTTTGGTAATTTGCTTGCTACATGATACCTTCAACGGATAAACAAGTAAGTTTGTCCTCATTTATGTTTTTCTTTCCCTACGCCCTTGTTAATTTCAAGAGATGTTTATGATTCTATCTGGCAAGTAATTAATTTTTAAGAATCTTGGTCCCTGCTTTCTTACCTCCATATTTTCTGTTCTTATGTACACTATTGGCTACAGCTTTTGCATGTTAATGTATTTGTTGGACTTCTTCATAAAAAAAAATATGTTGGTTTCTGTTACATTTATCTCTCTGGCGCTTTCTGCAGCAAATTCATCAAGTAATCATGTCGCTAAATTTCACTTCAGTTGAGATCAAGACAATAAATTCTCTTGAATCGTTGAATGGAGGTGTTCTTGTGGCAGTTTCTGGTTCTGTGAAGTCAAGGGATTTTAATGGGTGGAGAAAATTTGTGCAGACGTTTTTCCTTGCTCCCCAAGAGAGCGGTTATTTTGTTCTGAATGATATCTTTCACTTTGCTGACGAGAAGGTTCCTCTTCAACCTCCACCTACAGCAGTGGACGAACAGAAAAATGACTACCAACCAAATATTTCTGCTCATCTTCCTGAGACACCAGGTATAGTTGTTTGAGTTGGTTTTGCAGATATATTTATTTATCATTAACACACTATGTTTTCCAAATAGAGCTCATAGTAATTCTCACAGGTATCTGTATCGCACAACAGGCTTTTATGCCTTTATTTTCTTTCCTCAATTGCTTTTGATGGTTATCAAAGCAATTATGTTCATTTGAATAGGCTAACTTTTGGTATCTGTGTAATAGCATTACTGGATTCCATTATTGCTACATAACCATTATGATTATCTCACACACATATTTTCTCTTTCAATTTTGACTGGAGCAAGTACTAGTTTAGCTTCTTCTAGATTTCAAGATTGCACAGTCTTTTAAGGTTGTTTGTTTGTGCTTGGAGTTGTTCAGTTTTTAAAACTTTAGATCATTCTTCTAGACGTAAGCCAAAATTTTGTGGGAGAGAGATGAACAGGTTCGACGAGTTTTTCAGGAGAGAAGGAGTAATTTCATAAAATGGAATCTGAATTGTTTTTAGTTTGTCCTGTCATCTATGTACTAGTGGTGACTGGGTCAACAACTCATACAAAACGATATATCTGGTGCTGACTCAGCATTGTACTTCAGAAATATATATACACAGAAACAGTGATTACATTCCAACACTGTTCTGTTGATTTTGTATGAGAAATGATATCTTGCATATGTTTATACACTATCTTTTAGGCTAACATGTTT
The DNA here is from genome assembly GCA_019097785.1 of Fraxinus excelsior. NCBI lineage: Eukaryota > Viridiplantae > Streptophyta > Magnoliopsida > Lamiales > Oleaceae > Fraxinus > Fraxinus excelsior. Next base: position 22,404,997 of record CM032641.1, read on the forward strand.
TGTTTGTAAAAGTCTCTGAGTATGCCTTAGAGGAGGAGGCCAGGGAGTACGTGAACTCTGTTGGTATTGAAGGAGATGAGCCGGTTGAAGGATATAGTTTTCAGGAGCATGATCCTGAGGCTGAAAGAGTAGACGAGGAATCTGCTTTTGAAGAATCCAGTGTGTTGATTCAAGATGCAGCTACTACTGTGCAAGAACCCGTTCCTACTGCAGAGGAACCTGTTGAAGAGCTTCCGAAGTTGACTTATGCTTCCATAGTATGTATCATCGCCAGTTATGCTAGTCAAAGACTAATTGATACTATTTTTTGTGATTGTTTTGCATCGTATTGCCAGTTTCCTGCCTATGTCACATGGACATCATAAAAGTTGGAAATATGTTATATGACTCCGGTATGAACGTAGCATGGTAGTCTACATGAACTTGTATTGAGATATAGGATAATTGATAATCAGTCAAGTATTCACCCAATACTTCCTTAACATGGTCCCATTTCATTTGTTGGTACACTCCTATCATAATAAATATAAATAATAGATACCACAGAATTTCTGCATCACCAAGGCACTAGGAATATATGAGTACTGAAAATGCATCATCTATTCGATGCTCTTTTGTATGTTGTACTCGAAGTCCTAAAAATCTGCTAGATTTTGATTGCCCTTCGTCATTTCTTACACTGTAACTCCTATCTCAATGAAGTAAAAGAATTGTAGATTCTTGGAAAGCATTTATGAACTCATACTGGAGGACAAGGTCCTGGTTATCCTTCTGTAATGCCTTAGTTTTTGGAGGAAGCTGACAACTCAGTAGTGGGAAAGTAATTGTCCTGACCTTCGAACAATATGTACTTCTAGTGAGATGATCCCTATAAATATGTGCAAAATAAGTAAGCTTTTGTGGGATAGTTGTAGAAATCTGATGGATGAAGTTTTATGGGAAAATAGATACTTTTATCTCCTCTTTCTTGCCGTGCTTATTTTCATGATGAGTCTTTGACATGTCTTTCACACTATCTGACTGATTTTCATTTCTCCCTGCTCTTTGTTTTCAATTCGTGGAAAATTAAAAGTTGCGGGCTCCTAAAGGAAAACTTGCACCATCAGTCAGTTCTCAGCCATCTTTCACTTACAGCACTCAACCTGCTTCAAATTGGCACCAAGCATCACACTCTTCAGTTCAGCAGTCAAATCCTGTGGTGTCAGGTGTACCAGATTCTGGTTTGGATTTGGTAGATAATGGTTCATCACAAGAGGAAGGTAAGAAACTTTATCTTTTTTTTTTCTTTTTTCTTTTTTTTTTTTTTTATATTTTAGGTGATGAAATATGGTTTAAAATTATGACATTTTATATGAATTTCAGAAATTAGAATTATAGCTAAATTTACTGTACTCTATCGATATATGTGAAGTAATGGTGATGTTTGGGGAAAATCTTACTACAGTATCGATATATGCGAAGTAGTGGCGTTGTTTGGGGAAAATCTTATTTTAGTATTGTTGTTAGGAATGTAATTGATTAGCCGGACGTGGTCAACCACTTATGTTATTGTATCAAACATTTCTCATTTCAGTGGCAATAATCAAGCATCTGACATCAGCAGTAAATTTGGAGTTTACTTTAATAACTACTTAAGGGATATTGACTTTGAACAAATATCCATTTTTTTTTCTCCTGGGTTTTGGTTGACTAAGCAAATATGCCCACTGATGAATGAGCTGTTAGTATAATTTGTTGCAATCGGCCTTTTTACATACTGCAAACTACTTGTCCTTTTAATTCGATCTTATCAACTTGATCAAAGCAACTTTTCGGCAGGGGAATCAAGATCTGTCTATGTGAAGAATCTGCCTTCTAGTGTTACTAGTCTAGATATTCTCCAAGAGTTTAAGAACTTCGGGAAAATCAAGCACGATGGAGTCTTCTTAAAAAATCGCCAGGTTTATTTCCTTTCCACTGCCTTTTACCATGTACTTTAAGCTGTAAATTTGTGGGATCTCTGATTTTTCAATTGATGGACAGGATACTGGTGTTTGCTATGCATTTGTTGAGTTTGAAGATGTGCAGAGTGCTCGGAATGCTATCAAGGTTTGAACTCTTATCGGTCAACGATATGTTTGGCTTTGGATCAAGATATGAGCTGTTTCATTAGATATTATTTATTATAAAATTTAAATGTTGTTCGCACTGCTTTCCATTTCTTTGGGTCCATCACTGCCTAATAGTTTGTGTGGTGCATCCTTCCCTCTCCTTATTTAAATATCATTGGTGCATAGATATTTTCCATCATGTGCCCATTACACATCTGGCTAAATTTTTTTCGTAGTTTGCCTAATTTTAATTACGCTCAAGAATTTTGGAATCAAGCTAGCCCGTAAAATAAGGATTCAAACTTTCCCCCCAACCAAGGTGATAGACCACGTTATGGCTGATGTGATTACAAGCCAAAGGGAAAAAAGTGGAATCCTTCGTGGCTTGAAGACTCTAAAAAGTTTTAATTAAAATGAAATTTGGAGTAAATTTGGGATTTCAGGTACATGGAACGGTATAAGATATATTCAACGTGAATAAATATACAGGAGAAATCTGAAAAAGAGTTTAATGGTTGAAAGAAGCCCTATTTTTTTTCTTTTAAAATTTCCCCTTCAGTTTTCTATTATTTTTCAATGTTGCTAGGCAATCATCCAGTTGCTTTGGAAATTAAGCAGGCTGTCCTGGCTTGCTCAATGAATGTACAATTAGCTACCAGTAATATCCCAGAGTTGCAAATCAGATCTAGGACCACAGTTTTTCTACATACAAAATTTGTACATAAATTTCGTTTCAAATTTTTTTTAGTTGTAAATTATTGTTGGGATGTTCAATTGTCAATTCCAGTAATTATTTGTTGTTTTATTTTAATTTTTTTTTTCTTTTCTAGGCGTCTCCTGTTCAGTTGGCTGGAAGGCTAGTTTACATTGAGGAGAGAAGACCAAATAACAGCAGTGCTTCTCGTGGAGGGAGTATGTATTCATAAACTTCCATTTCTTTGCTAATAGAAACTAAGTGGCTTAACTTTCATGTCATCTGTTATGATAAGGGAAAAGACCAAAGTCTTTTTCATTGAGCTGTCCATTGTCCTCTCTGTATAATACCGCGTACTAAATATGTTGTCACTATACTCATCTTGGTCACTCTCTTGGGTTCCATATGAAGTACATTTATCTTATCGTTTTTGTAGTATCCTTCTGGGCAATCATTGGAAGGAAATGTGTTTACCAGTATTTTAAAATTGTGTTTGATATTTATTTCAAGCAGAAATTCTTAGACGGACTTAAACAAAAGAAACATAACATGAGTTCAATGTCACTAGGTAGATTGAAACATAGGCATCATAGACAAGTTCTCTCTCTCTCTCTCTCAATGTAGAAATGGGAAGATTATGTGAATTTTCTTGTACTGTAAATATTCCTATTTAACATGTGATATTTAAGTACTCGTTTACTCTACATGTTTGTTTCCTCTTGACATAATTTTCACTCTGAAATTGGCTTGACCAGGAAGCGGAAGGGGAAGAGGCAGAGGAGGTCGTTTTGGTACAAGGACTTTTGCAGGGACAACATAGTGGGAAGCAATGGTTTCTCTGGTACTTGGTGACATGAAGATAATTGAAACAGAGGATTAATTATGCTTTTCTCTTGATTGTTTTTCATTTCCAATTCAAGAGGAGGGCGTATTTGCTTTTTGGGGCTATGTTTTTTATGAAATGATATTGTTGCAGTTCACCTTATCAAACACGTCATAACTGTTTTTGATGAAACGATATTTGCTTACTCATACGAATTTGGAGATATGGGTATATGTAGTCTGTCTACAAGTATTATATGATCCAAAAATTACATGATATTTTATATTGCGACGCCTGAAAGCTGAAAATGCATGTACTCTTTCTATCATCCCCTTGCATTGTTTTGCATTGCATGCTCTAAAATTTGTCTACATTAAGCAGTTGTTGAAGCCATGACTTTGCTGTGGCTGGGCGGCAGCCCAACGTGATATTCCTTGGATGCCTCGTCTGTCTTCTATTTTTCTCATAGAAAACTGGCGTATGCTGCTTGGATGTGGCTGGCGACACATTGCAATGGCATGTTTACTAAGGTGGATTAGATATCACTTGTTGGTATTTTGCATACCAAACTTACTAGACAAGATTAAAGATGTTTTTTAAACTACAAACCTGTCATGAGAAGATGCTTGAACTGCTCGTTCAAAATAGTTTGTGGCTCGATCTTCATCACAGTTTAGTTCCCACACCAATTTAGCATATTTTGAGAGAATTTCACCATCTCCTGGATCAGAAGCCAAAATAGCCCTGGAATGATACTCCTCTGCTCCTTGAAGGTCTGCTTTTGTCTGCCAAAAACAGGCAAATCAAGGTTTGTCTTTAAAGCAAGAAACCATGGAAGATTTAGACGACCACCTTGTAAAAATCTTTTTAAGATTATATAGCGTTTGGTATCGTTAATTGGGTACAACTCAACAGGATTAAGAAAAATGTTTGTTGTCACGATCGGTCTATCATACCAAAAACACCCTAGGAGCGAATTTTATATACATTCTAGTGCAGTAACTTTACTTGATACGAGAATTGAGCATAGTTTCTTAAAAACAAAGGATTGCATGGAATTTATTCCAGCATTCTCTTGTAGTGCTCTTCCTTCAACCTCAGAATATCATATTCATTCACAAATCACACTTTTCATCTCTTCTTTTATATCCATGTTATGCACATTGAATTGGTTTTCACTAATAAATTCACCGTTTTCCTCAATACTTTCGACGTTCCATTCAGTTTCTTCCTCTTCTTCGTCCTCGTCACTGTCTTCATTTTCTTGACAAGTTCCCAAGTTGTGCGACGAGAAAGATGGGACTGGCTCCAAACTGTCACTTCATATTGGTAGTGATTATTGTAGGGAGTTTCTGATAAGGATGAGAGTAGGGATCCAAGAACTGGAATGGATGAGCTTCTCAGCAACATTTTTTTCAACTGTTGAACATGAAGATGAAATTGACCCAACTAACTGAATTAGCTAACAACGCAGTGAATTCATGGAACACTCTAATCCGGACGAACCCCAAATAATGCTATAATATCAAACAAAATTACCTCGTTCGAAGCAAAAAATGTGTTAATGCAATTCTTGAAAATTGAGGTATATCAAGCGCAATTATACAAATTGTATTTGGTAATGAAATACAGCAGACTAAATCATGTTAAAATTCTGTATTGTGCAATTACAAAAATCACACACACACACAGTGCAATATTGAATCAAGAAACTATTTTTGCATGATGGTACCTTTATTAAAAAGCAGACTCGTGAATGGAAATCTAGGGGAGGGGCGGGGGGGGGGGGGGGGGAGAGAGAGAGAGAGAGAAGAACACTGAGAATGGAATCTTCACTTTTTCCAGGCAAAATACATTATTTGTATGGTTGAGAGAGCAGCAATCTAGCTGTAGAGGAAAATATAAAAAGTATAGTTTGTGGGTTCATATGGTACATTACATGGAAAGTACAATCGAGAAGAAAAGTATTTTTGGCATTTAACATTGTTTCTTTTCTTGGGAAATGACTAATTACGCAGAAAAATGTTGAAATAAGGATGTCATTGTCAAGAATGAAAGGATAGGTTCTGTTTCTGCTGCGAGTTCATACTCCATAGGTTGGGCACCATTTGTTCAAATAAGCCTATTTTTAACTTTTATGAATACAACGTACTAGTTCAATTTATTTGGTGTCAATGAATGGAAAGGGAGGCTCTCAATTGTTAATTTTCAAAAATAAACAAAAATTTAGTCAGATCGATTCCACCTTAACTCAGAAGCTAGGTAACAAGGCGAGAACCTAACTATGTAACATAAACCAGTCGCGATATGCAAGTACTAACATAGAGAAATGAAATACTATGATGTTCGAGACCATGAGGTCTATCACTTCTTCAACGCCCATGTTAATGAAATAGGACTCTGGACCCTATGGAAACTATTTCCTCTACCCATGCAACACGTCCTTGAGAGTATCTTTTTATATCATTTCTTTTTTTTTTCTTTAATATAAACAAAACTCTATAACTCAAAGTTTAATTTATATGTTTACATATCACATGTTGGGTTCTCACTTACACATTGAGTCCCTCGAGTGCCACCACTTCGACACTGAGTAAATGGAATTTGGACTCCCTATATTGTCATATGTCTTTTATGTTGGGAATTTACTTGATTATGCTCAGTGAAAAATAAGTATAATTTCAATTCCCACCAAGAATCTGCTTTGCATTTAAATGAAAATCGTGATAGGAATTATACATTTGTTGAATTATGCAAACTCTTTTGTTTATCTTGAATGCGAACAATCATGATCTGCAATCCACAACTGTCCAATTGTCAAACTCCGATGAAAATCCACATAGGGAACAAGAATGAAAGAATTAGTTGTTGACCCCTTTTTGTAATGATTACGTGGACAACAAATCCTCTAAAAGACAGCAAGAACTTCAATCAAAGGGAGCTCCTGATTGGAATGAGGGTTTCCACCAAAGGGGGTCTTCAGATTGTAGGTTTTCGGGACACAGATTCTCAAGCTTCTTTTTTGACTTCCTTATTTTGACCAATTGGGATCTTTGTCGGCTTTGTCAACATTGACTTGTATCTTCACGTGGACTATAAGATGGCCTTCACTTAGAGCCTCGATGGCAAAGCGTAACAATAGTCTCCCACATCTATGCATGATTATTCATGTGAAACATGGACTTCTATTGTCAAAAAAATTTGTTGAGGTTGTTATTTATTTGCTTTTTTTACAACACCATTGATGCTGCCAAAAATCGTACCTGTTGACTTCCTGAGCTTGACGACCGAGAATGAGCATGAACGAGATCCTCCGGTACCTGAAACAAAGGCGTCGAGGATTGGCCTCGTCGCCCCTCCGATGCTTAAGTCAGAGAGAGAATAGGGAGAGTAAATATATGCTGAAAATATGTGTAAAAAGCGTACCTGAATAATGAATGAGGGTGACCTATTTATAGTAGTAGGTAGCGTAGTTCAAGTAGGATTCATCTCCGTGTTTCTAGGCGTGATTATAGGGATAGGTGTTGGAACATAAATAGGTCTCTTACCTTGTTCGAAGTGTTATCAAAGGAAGGACTCCTCCTTGGTCTAGGGTTCCTTGGAAAGACAGTAGTTGGGTAGAATTAGGAGACTCTCTGGATGAGGACTGGTTGAACATGACCATGGCTCGTTTGATGTCGGCCAAGTAATTATCCCGAGCACTGTATCCCGAGGAGTATCGATGTCACGTTTGGCCAATTTGGGGGACGGGTCCTCGAGCATCTGAGAATGTCTCGAGGACATAAACACCCGAGGACTAGAGTTCCAGAAATGTCAAATGAGGGAACTTGGAAGTCCTCGTGCTCGAGGTGGTAGCATGAGCGACCACATCATTGGCCCCCTGCATCTGGACCTAAGGGTTCGAGTGCTTAGGTATGGATGCACATGAGCTCGATCTATCAGTCGTGGAGGGCGTGAAGCTCGAGCTCGCGATATAAAGATCTCTGACAATGGTAATTAGTGCGTCGGCGGACAGTGGTGGTTGGATTCTTGACACGTGGCGAAATCCAACGGCCTGGGTGGTGACCCTTGGGCTTCCCATTCTACCCCTATAAATAGTCCCTTAGCTTTTTCATTTTTCACTTTTTACCTGCTGTAAAAAACTCCTCTGCAAGATCGTGCTCGAGCAATCTGCCTAGGAACTTCCCTGGTCCTGTAGTCATTTAAGGTAAGACCTCGAGTCTCTTAAGCTATTTCTTTAGTTATCGCTTAGTGATGTCGGGCAGTGAGGGTGGTAGGGAGTCTGATAGCTCGGGGGGCAGTGAGAACCTTGGAACATCTCTGATACCAATGGCTGTTCCTTTAGATGCCCGACCTAGGCGTCAGGCTAATGTTGAATTCAAGGCCCCAGATGACCCCTGTAGGTTTAAGGAGCACTTGGCCGTGGCTGCAGCTCGAGAATTTAAGTTGATGCCTGGTTGTGACATTAGGTCTCCTGACCCCGATGATAGAATGGGGCAGGCTCGAGCAAACGAGTTTGTGATGTTTAGGGATACTCTAAAGGCCGGGTTTAGGTGGCCTTTGCACCCTTTTTTCTTGAGTGTGCTGGTCGAGCACTCCATGTGCCCGGGGCAGTTAGTGCCCAATGGGTGGAGGATGCTCGTGTATTTCTTTATAGCGTGTAGGTATCTAGGCATCGAACCCTACGTCGACCTCTGTCGAATGGTGTTCGAGCTTAAGCAGCTCCCCCACTATACGTGTTTTGGGTATATGTCTACCCGAGGAGGGTTTAGGGTCCCGAGCATGCCGAGCTCGCTTAAGGGCTGGAAAGATAAGTGGTTTTATGTAGTCACACAAGATATCGACCTACTTTTCTGGTCCTCGTGGAGTGTTCCTGACGCCTCTAAGTTCTGTGAGGGCCAAGCATACTTCGAGTCTTTAGAACGCCATAGGCAGATGCTCGAGGACCTCGAACCCTTGGTGCCAGACATGAAGGCCATCCTCGAGGAAGAGGTGTTAGATCTTGCGGATGTGAGAGGTGTCGAGGGTAGGAGCTTTTTCTTATCTCTTAATCTCATGCTCTATTCCCGAGGAAGTGATCGGTCTAATGCCTTATGTTTTTGTTGCAGGAATGTCTTTCAATCCTTCAGCCCTCAGAAAATTTGTTCGAGCTAAGGCCAAGGAGCCTCAACCTCAGGTCGCTCCCTCGACCAAGGGAAAAAAGAGGGCTAGAGTCTCGAGACCTGAAAACTTGCCTCGAGGACCCGGGGAAAGCTCTCAACCTCGCCCGACGATTCCGAGTCCGAGACCTGTAAGACCTCCCCCTTCTTCGCCTAGGGAACTTCCTCCAAGGCGAACCCCCGAGGTTGTTGACCTTGAAGACGACTGTATACCGTCGGTGGCCTCGGTCATCGAAGATTTCGAGAGATGTCATCTCGTGCCGAGCATAGTGGCCAAGTATCGAGGCGACGTCGGGTTCGAGGATGGAATGAAGGCCCTCGAATTCCTGACCTTGAAGGTAGATTCTCGACCTTTTCCTTGTTATCTTTGTTTTTATCAAGTGTATATCTCGATGATTAATATCCATGCTCGGTCTACAGACCCTTAGCGTGGCTCGAGGTCTATCCCTGCAAGGGATGGACGAGTCTCACAAGATGGCCGGGCTTGTGGAGGCCGTCGAGCTAAGAGACAAGAGGGTGGATGACTTGAGGGCCGAGCGCGAGGAGCTAATGAAGCAGCTTGAAAGTGCCAAGGCAGAGGCCCGTCGTGCTCGGGATGAGGTTGGGGCCGTAAAGGATGAGGCTGAGGGTCTGAAGCTTGAGCTTGAGAAGGTGCGTAAGGAGCACGAGACCAAACTGATCGAGGAAAAAGAGCGAGCATGGGATGACTTCAAAAAGTCTGAGGAGTGCGACAAGCTAAAGGGGGAGTATGCCTCGGGGGCGTACCTGCACGCTTTCAAAGAGGCGCGAGCCTATCTTCGTGCACATCTCCCCAATGTTCAACCCGACGATCTGAAGTCCGTGCCTGAGATTGCAGATAGCCTCGCACTTTCGGAGTCCGAGGGGACCGTTGAAGAAGATGGGGACGAGGACGACGTTGATATAGAGGGGTCTGACCATACTCCCGAGAACGACGTCCTAGATTAGGAACCCCTCCCCGAACTCTATTTTGAAGTAATTTGTTTTGTACTTTTGTATTTTGCTCGAGCTTATGGGCTATTGTATTTTGCTAGATTTGAAGTATATTGCCCGACGTCTTGTTTGTCAGTACTTCATTAATAATCTCGTTGACATGGCATTTAATCGACCACCATCGAAATTTCGAACTCGACGACAACTTAGTTTAATTAGGTATCGAGCTTGAGGATAGCTTATTAACAAACTTGATACCCGATCAGTAACAATAAGCAAGAGCTCGACGATAGATCATAAACAAAATTGATACCCGATCAATATCAATAAGCAAGAGCTCGACGATAGATCATTAACAAAATTGATACCCGATCAATAACAATAAGCAAGAGCTCGACGATAGATCATTAACAAAATTGATACCCGATCAATAACAATAAGCAAGAGCTCGACGATAGATCATTAACAAAATTGATACCCGATCAATAACAATAAGCAAGAGCTCGACGATAGATCATTAACAAAATTGATACCCGATCAATAACAATAAGCAAGAGCTCGACGATAGATCATTAAATGACGTGAATGAGCTCGATGGCAGCCCATGTAATGATGAAGTCATGAGCTCGAAGATAGCTCATGTAATAATGAAGCCATGAGCTCGACGATAGCTCATGTAATAATAAAATCATGAGCTCGATGATAGCTCAATTAATAATAAAGATATGAGCTCGAGGATAGCTCATGTAACAATGAAGGCATGAGCTCGACGATAGCTTTCTTAATCAATCGAATCCTGAGCTCGACGAGAGCCTGTTTCATAATTATTTCTCAATTTCCAAGTGTTTAACTCGACGATTCGGGAACTTCATGACACAGTCTCGAGCTCGAGGACTGGTTGACGAGTTTTTGTCCGTCTTATGTTGTAATGGTCGAGCTCGAGGACTGTTCGACGAGTTGTGTTCGAGTCTTATTTTCAGTGCCCACGCATGATAGTGCTTTTTGTAAGATAGTGCTCGTAGCATCGTGGATGTACATGTGCGTGACAGGGATTCGATGAGATCATGCCCGTAGCATGTCTCGAGGTATGCCCATGACTAGTTTGAGGTGATTGCTCATATTATGTTATGGGGGCCCGCTGGTTGCGGGACTTTTGGAGAGCATGCCCGTAGCATGTCTCGGGGTATGCCCATGACTTGTTTGAGGCTACTGCTCGTATTATGTCATGGGGGCCCGCTGGTTGCGGGACTTTTGGGGAGCATGCCCGTAGCATGTCTCGAGGTAGGCCCATGACTAGTTTGAGGTGTTTGCTCATATTATGTCATGGGGGCCCGCTAGTTGCGGGACTTTTGGAGAGCATGCCCGTAGCATGTCTCGAGGTATGCCCATGACTGGTTTGAGGTGATTGCTCATATTATGTCATGGGGGCCCGCTAGTTGCGGGACTTTTGGAGAGCATGCCCGTAACATGTCTTGAGGTAAGCCGGCGCGGGGCAAGGCTTTGAATGAAAGAATTTCCGTAGGGGCATTCGCCATAGCTACTTGTCATAAACTTTGCTCATATCCTAGAACAGGAAAGGGCTCATAGGCCTTGATGAATTATTGAAGGTAACAATGCGTGGGGCGTACGAGCCCGATGAAAAATCAAACTAAGCAAATTAAAAGGAAATGCGTGGGGCGTGCAACCCGAAAATTAAAAGTATACTAATATCAATGATGAAATGGACAAGGTCATAACTTTTACTTGTGATAAACCTTGAGGTTGTCGGCATTCCAGGGTCTCGGGAGTGGTCTTCCCGACATATCTCTCAAGCTGTATGCTCCACCCTGAACTTGTCGAATGACTTCATACGGCCCTTCCCAGGTTGGTCCGAGCTTGCCAGGGGCATGGCCTGCGGCCTCGGCCTTTCTGAGCACAAGGTCTCCAGTCCTGAATCTTCGGGGTCTGACTCTGTTGTTGAAGTACTTGGCCGTTCTATTCTGGTAGGAGGCCACCCGTAGCGCAGCTTGTGTTCGTACCTCTTCCAACAGGTCGAGATGTTCGGTGGTATGTTCCCCGGCCTCATCTCCCATACGCCTCAGTGATGGTAGGCTAACTTCAATGGGTAAAGTAGCCTCTACCCCAAAGGCTAGCATGAACGGGGTTTCTCCGGTGGTTGTCTTGTGTGAAGTTCTATAGGTCCACAGTATAGATGGTAATTCGTCGGGCCAGTTGCCATGGGCCCCTTCAATCCTTGTACGGAGGTCTTGCAAAATAATCCTGTTCGTGACTTCGGCCAAGCCATTGCTCTGAGGGTGTGCGACAGATGTTAGACGATGATTTATCCCATGGTTGGAGCAGAAATTCTTGAACTGTGCATTATCAAATTGTCTTCCATTATCGGTTATGAGCACTCTCGGTATCCCGAATCTACATACGATGGACTTCCAGACGAATGCTCTTAACTTGGGCTCTGAAATAGTTGCCAGGGGCTCTGCTTCTGCCCACTTTGTGAAGTATTCCACAGCTACGGCCACGAACCTCAGCTGTCCTCTTGCCATGGGGAACGGCCCGAGGATGTCCACCCCCCACTGTTCGAAAGGGGCCGAACAGTGTATGGTCGTGAGCTCTTCCGCAGGGGCATGAATGATGTTACCAAACCTCTGACACTTATCACATTTTCTTACATATTCTGAGGCGTCTTTCTTCATGGTCGGCCAGTAGTATCCATACCTCACGAGTTTGAAGGCTAGAGCTCTAGCACCTTGATGATTTCCACATATTCCTTCGTGGACTTCTGTTAGAGCATGTGCAGACTCGGATGGTCTGAGGCACCTTAGGTAGGGAAGCGTAAAGCTTCTGCGAAAGAGGACTCCCTGAATTATGCAGTACCTTGGTGCTCTAGATCGGATGCTCCTAGCCTCTTTAGTATTATCGGGGAGGTTTTCGTGAGTGATGAACTCAACTATGGGATCCATCCACGACGGCTCATTATCGATATCCATGACTACTAGTCCTTGGCTGATGCTAGGTTCCGTCACTGTTCTGATGTGGACTGTCCTGTCAAGACCATCCACTCCCATGAACACGAGTCTTGACAACGCATCCGCCTTTCCGTTGTCGGCCCGGGCAATCTTCAAAATCTGACAACTCTTAAATTTTCTTTGTAGATCATGAACCTTCAAACAGTACAGGCTCATCTTCTCATCCTTCCTCTCAAACGTTCCTTCGATCTGTCCTACCACGAGTTGCGAATCGCTAAACAGCATGACGTGCTCGATCCCCAATTTGTACGCAAATTCAAGAGCAATGACCACGGCCTCGTACTCCGCTTCGTTGTTGGTAGCCTCAAATTCGAACCTCAGAGCACATTGAATTTCGGTTAACTTGTCAGGACTGTTGATGATGACACCTGCACCCGAGCCCGAGGAGTTAGATGCCCCGTCAACAAATATTTCCCATACATCTCTGATTGTGGTCGGGTTATCCTCTGGCCCCCGAGGCCTCGGAGTGAGCTCCGCGATGAAATCTGCTAGGACCTGTCCTTTGATAGATGGCCGGGGTTTGAACTCTATGTCAAATTCACTGAGCTCTATTGCCCATTTCAGCAATCTCCCAGAGACGTCCGGCTTTTGAAGTATTTGTTTGAGTGGTTGATCTGTGAGCACAACAATGGGGTGTGCCTGAAAATATTGGCGTAGCTTCCGAGCTGCTACAATTAGTGCCAGGGCAAGCTGTTCGGCCAGTGTGTACCTTGTTTCTGCGTCCAACAATACTTTGCTTACATAGTAGATAGGTTGTTGACCCCTTTTCACCTCTTTCACCAGTACCCCACTGACTGCATTCTGAGATACGGCCATGTATAAGTACAACATGTCCCCAGGTTCGGGTTTCGTGAGCACCGGGGGGGTGGCCAACGCCTGTTTGAGTTCCTGAAAAGCTCTCTTGCAATCCTCACTCCAATTGAAACTCTGATTTCCTCTTAATGCTTTAAAGAAAGGAAAGCATTTGTCTGCTGCCCTAGACATGAACCTATTCAACGCTGCAACCCGACCTGTCAATTTCTGGACCTCCTTCCTATTCCCGGGTGGTTCCATGGTCATTAAAGCTCGTATCTTGTCCGGATTGGCCTCAATTCCCCTGTGAGTGATCATGAAGCCCAGGAACTTCCCTGATGCCACCCCAAAAGCGCATTTGGTTGGATTTAACTTCATCTGGTATTTTCGAAGAGTAGAGAATACCTCTTCTAGGTCGGAAATATGTTCATTCTCTTGCTTACTTTTGACCACCATGTCATCAACGTAAGCCTCAATGTTCTTCCCGATTAGATTAGCGAAGACTTTGTTGACGAGCCTCTGGTATGTTGCCCCCGCGTTCTTCAAACCGAACGGCATGACCTTATAGCAGTAGATGTCAGAGTCGGCTACGAATGACGTCTTCTCTTGGTCTTCCTCAGCCATGAGAATCTGATGATATCCTGAGAATGCATCAAGAAAGCTATACAACTTATAACCTGAGGTGCTGTCCACCAAATTGTCGATCCGAGGTAGAGGATAACTGTCCTTTGGGCATGCCTTGTTGAGATCTGTGAAATCAATACATACTCTCCATTTACCATTAGCTTTCTTTACAAGGACGACGTTGGCGAGCCAGTCTGGATATTGGACCTCCCTAATGAATTGTGCATTGGCGAGTTTGTTAATCTCCTCACGTATCACCTCTCGTCTTTCTGGCGCAAATTGTCTCTTCCTCTGCTTTACCGGTTTTGCGCCGGGCTTCACATTGAGTCTATGGACCACAACTTCGGGGTCTATCCCTGGCATGTCTTCTACCTTCCAAGCGAATACATCAATGTTGCGGGACAAGCACCTGATGAGTTCATCCCTGAGAGCGGTATCAATATCTCGACCAATGGTGACCTTTTTACCATGCTCGAGCTCGACCTCTACCAAATCTTCTACCGGGGCAAGTCTACCATGATGCTCGAGCTCGAGCTCAGGGGTTGTCAGTTGCATGACGTCTCTGCTCAACCCCTGAATGCTTGAGATGTAACACTTCCTTGCTGCTGCTTGATCACCACGTACAACCCCTATGCCACGGTTTGTTGGGAATTTCATAGCAAGGTGGAAAGTGGATACAATGGCCCTGATCCTGTTGAGTAATGGTCTTCCCAGAATAGCGTTGTATGGTACAGAGGTTTGTGCTACATGGAAAGACGTCATCTCCGTCACTTGCTTCTGGCCTATGCCCAAAGTTAGCGGAAGGTCAACAATCCCTTCTGGAATGATTGTTCCGCCCCCGAATCCTTGGAGCGGGGTCTTGACCATCTTGAGCTGGTTAGCGGAAATTCCCATTTTCTCGAAAGCTTCTCGGGACAATACATTGGCGGCACTCCCATTGTCTATGAGTACCCTCTTGACTTCAAAATTGGCTATTATGGCGGATATGACCAGAGCATCGTCATGAGGGAATGTAATGCCCTCCAAGTCCTCCGTTCCGAATGTGATGTCCTCAATGTTGGAGAGCGTGGTCTCCTGGGCCAATCCATGATGCCGAGCATATTGTTTCCTTCTGTTGTTCGAATCTCCGCCTGATGCTATTCCTCCAACAATGATGTTGATTGTACCAGCAGTGGGCTGATTGTCTTCTCATGAGCCCGACGCTCTACCCTTGTTGTGATCATTCCTCGGACGCTTGTCGTTTCCGACGTATGTCCTCAAATATCCCCTCTTGATCAATGCCTCGATCTCCCGCTGTAACATTATACATCCCTCCGTGGTGTGCCCATGATCCCTGTGAAAATCACAGTACTTGCTCTTGTCTCTTGCCTCCGGGGGAGATCGCAACCTGGGAGGCCACTTAAGATCTTTCATGTCTCTGATCTCCATCAGTATATTGGACTTAGAAGTGTTCAGGCGGGTGAATGGCCTAGGTGGTCCTTCCTGTCTTGGCTTTCCCCGAGCATGATCTTGCCGCGCAATGGGCTCGTGCGACCTCTTAAACTGGGGTTTCTCAGAGCTCGGGGTGGCCTTCATAGCCTCCTCCATATTGATGTACTTCTCACCTCGGGTTAGGAGCTCCGTTACTGACTTCGGGGGTGTCTTAGATAAAGACATCCTAAAGGCCTCACACCTTACGGCATATGTTAGGGCCGAAACTGCAGCTGTGATATGGAGGTCGGGTATCTGTAGTCTTTCCTTGTTGAATCTCGTCATGAAGCTGCGCAAGGTCTCGTTAGGCCCTTGGCGGAGCTGCATGAGGGTAGCCGCTGTCTTCCTGATTCGCTTGCTGCTGGCGAAGAAGGCGGAGAACTTTTCGGCAAGGTCAGAAAATGACGATATGGAGTTTGGCTCCAAGGCGGCGAACCAATCCCTAGCGGCATTGGTCAATGTTTGAGGGAAGGCCTTGCACATTACTTGATCCGGCGCGACTTGTAAGTTCATGACATCTGTATAGACATTCAGATGGTTGATGGGATCGGTTGTCCCATCGTACTCCTTTATGCGAGGGAATTTGAACCTGTCCGGGAGCGGGTATGAAAGAACCTCTGGTGTGAATGGGGTGTTAGGGGCGAACCCCGCCATCCCTTTGGCATTCTGTCGTAGTCCAGCCGTAATCCCATCTTGTATGATCCGTGCGAGTTCGCCCGAGTCCATGGTGACCAATCTCGAGGCTGAGGTATGTGGAGGTATGCCCGAGGCCCCAGACCCACCATTGTCGTGGGCATCACGGATGTCCCGAGCTCGAGCATCAGGCACGACACCTCCTTCCGATGCCGGAATTTGCATGTGTGCTGGTGCTGAAGCTTGGGGGGTGTTTCCTTGGCTGAGTAGCTGGGTCAAGGCCGCAACTTGTTGACGTAGCTCCTCGAATGCTCCAGCAGTAACCATTGCGGGTGGGGGATCTGACCCCCCTGGGGCCTCTTCCTGATGAACTTGAGGATTTGCCGCGGGCAATTGGTTTGGAGCGGTTGAGCTTGCGAGAGGAAGACCTGAACGTGTATTGACCATGACTTTTGGTAGCGTTTCCCACAGACGGCGCCAAATGATGCTGCCAAAAATCGTACCTGTTGACTTCCCGAGCTTGACGACCGAGAATGAGCATGAACGAGATCTTCCGGTACCTGAAACAAAGGCGTCGAGGGTTGGCCTCGTTGCCCCTCCGATGCTTAAGTCAGAGAGAGAATAGGGAGAGTAAATATATGCTGAAAATATGTGTAAAAGCGTACCTGAATAATGAATGAGGGTGACCTATTTATAGTAGTAGGTAGCGTAGTTCAAGTAGGATTCATCTCCGTGTTTGTAGGCGTGATTACAGGGATAGGTGTTGGAACATAAATAGGTCTCTAAACTTACCTTGTTCGAAGTGTTATCAAAGGAAGGACTCCTCCTTGGTCTAGGGTTCCATGGAAAGACAGTAGTTGGGTAAAGTTAGGAGACTCTCCGGATGAGGACTGGTGGAACATGACCATGGCGCGTTTGTTGTCGGCCAAGTAATTATCCCGAGCACTGTATCCCGAGGAGTGTCGATGTCATGTTTGGACATTTTGGGGGACGAGTCCTCGAGCATCTGAGAATGTCTCGAGGACTAAACACCCGAGGACTAGAGTTCCAGAAATGTGAAACGAGGGAACTTGAAAGTCCTCGTGCTCGAGGTGGTAGCATGAGCGACCACATCACACTCTATTTTAGAGTATCGTGATTAAAAATAAATTCAAAGAGGTTCTCTATTATAACTTTTTTAAAATAAAGAACAAGTTTGAGGAGTCAAATTCACTATCTATTCTTAATTAACAATGATTGCATTTAATTAGCTACAAATTTCAATAACCTACAATTTAAATTATTCAAATCACATTTAAAATGATTGACAATTAACATATAAAAAAATTATGTTAAATAAAAGATGAGCAAAAATCAATCATTGTTCATCAAAAAAATAAAATAAAAAGTCAAAATAAAGAACAACATTGGAGCACATAAAAAAAATTATTCTCTAAATTCAAGGTACTCTCTATTATGTACAATACTCTTTATAAATTTAGAGATCGAAGATGCTCTTAACTTCGTCAAAAAATTGTTTTATAAAAAGGATAAGCAAAAACCGACATAATCGAATGCTTATACTAAGAATCTGTTTGGCCTGTCTTTCAAAAAATCAAAATGAGCTTTTAATTACTTTTGGAGTCAAACAGCTAAAAGAAGCTTTTAAGACCTAAAAGTTATTTTTGGATCCGTTTGACTAATTTTGTGAAAGTACTTCTTCTAATTAGAAGAGTTTTTAAAAGAAGTTGGTCGAATATCATTTTCTCTAAAAACATTTCGGAATAGAAAGATACTTTTAAAATTATTTTTGAAAAAGCTTTCTATAGGAAGTAAAAGAAAACAAAGAAAAAAATTATGTCAAACGGACCTACACTCATTTCGTGTGCTCCGCGACTCACAGAGGAGAGTCACGGAACTTTTCGTTCTTGCACTTTCCCCTATTTTCGCTCGAGATCCACTGCAGAACCCTAAAGATTTGAAATCCCCTTCCGAATACTGAATAATTTCTTTGTCCTCATAGAATTTCTCTAAAAAACTTGAATGGAGTTCAACAATCGAGCAACTGATAGAAACGCCTCAAATCAATCTCCGGGTTACAATTATTTTCCCGAACAAGGCCTTCGAGGTATGTGAATTTTTAACCTTTTACTCATTAAATTTTCAAGTTCTTCTTCTGCGCATATGTTCATCCAAGTAAGTTGTGCTTGGATTTGAATGGAATTAATGAAATTCAAGCGGCATTGTGGATTTTAGTTAACAATTGATTTTTATTTATTTATTTATTTTTCTGCATACTTTCCACTGTCAAAAGGTACACAGAGATAGACATGTACAGAGATCAAGTATATTTGTTCTTCAAATGTTCTGATCTACCGAGTATCATTGTATTGAATTCTTTTTAACTTGCCAATTTCAGTTGCAAAGTAAAATTCTACACTGTCGCGAGTTTAAAACTTGTGTTGAATTTTATAGATAAGATGTTGATGAACTTCTGTTTCTTTATGAAGTACAAACATAACACTGGCGAATTTTGCACAATTTTATGCTTAGGGATTTTGTAAAAAGGAAAACTAGAAATGAAAGAATATCAAAGCTGAAATTTTTGTAATTATGTTGGAAAGATAAAGTTCCCGTATTTACTTTAATTTTTTTCTCTGTCCACTGATCAAGTTTGGATTATTTTTTATCTTGAGTTTTCCTGATCTGCTACTGTCAATATTTTTAATTATTTTTATTTGCAATAGTTTCAGCTGGCTATATGGGTTCATATGCAGGGCAGTTCCATCGTGAGTACCTTCCAGACTATAGTCACCCTCACCCTCACCCTCACCCTCAGTCCTACCATCATCCTTTGCTTCAGCCTCATGACTTGCATGGAGCAATTCAGAGAGAGATTGAAAAACAACGTATTAGAGAGGAGATAATAATATCGGAATTTGAAAGGAGGCGTGTTTTGGAAGCTGAGGTGAGGAGGGAGCTGATGATGGAGAGAGAATTGGCTCTGCGAAGAGGCAAGGATGGGTTTCCATTTGGCCCGTCATTGGGAACTGGGTATGACTCAACAATTAGGCTTCCACTTTTGGGGATGAGAAGTGAGGGAAGGTTCCTAGAGGAGAGGGTTGCAATGCCACACAATGAGAAGGAGACGCAGAATGTAAGGCATGAGAATGGAAAGCTTGATATCCTGCCATTTCAAAGCTGTGCTACTGAACCGAGAATTGCGGAAGTTAAGCCTGTCTCAGAGAGGGGGAAAGAGAAAGAGAAAGTAGTTTTGCTGGTTAGTACTTGTTCCTTGTTCCCACTCCATATGTTTTTTTTTTCTTGTACACATGATTTTAATTTGGTGGCCTTGAACATGATGAAATTGTTTTCCTTCAAAAGAAAAATAAGTTTTGACAATGAATAGAGTAAGTGTAATGCAAAAGAGTGTTGAATTTCTATTTTATTAGAATCTGTGTGTGTGGATGCAATGCTTCGCTAAAAATGTTATGTGCATTAATCCCAGAATCTTTGTAGCTTACTACGTTTCAGTCTGTAAATACTGAAACGATGGTAGGGGTCAAAGTGACAGATCAAATGTTGCTCTCATAAACATCTTCTTTTGAGGATACTTTTCTCCAGAAGTCCAAACTGATTATAGACAGCTATCTGAGAACTGTCTCTTTAATTGAAAGGACATAGTAATCATCTCAAAAGCATTAAAATAATACACAACTGATTTAACAAGTTAAGTTTATTCCTGTTGCTTAATCAAAGATATGAAGTCGTATGGCCTTTATAATTAGCCTTTAACTTTTTAATCCTTATGATCATGGCTTTACCTTTCTTAAGACTATAATTAGAGAGTTTATGGAAACTGAAGATTGAACGATCCTTTTTGGTGTTATCTACTTATTGTAGTTTTCTACTTCATTTGCTGCTGTTGGGAAGTTTGTATAGAGAAGTGGAACTTGAAAATTTTCTTTGGGGTAGCTAATGTATTAATTGCCAAAATTATAAAACCTTTCAAATTCGTTTTCATATATTGTGGAACTGGCGAGTTAGTTTTTAATCCGCAGTGCAATTCGAAAATTTTCATTTGGAAGATACTAAGCACGTGTTTATAAAACTGATATCTGAATATGGTCAACATAAATTTAAGTGGTGAGATTTTAAGCTACTGGATTCTAAGTAATACTGAAAGTTGCGTTTACAGAGTCTGAATTAAGAAGACCCAGCATATTTTCAATTTCCATCACATGCCAACAATTCTTATGTGGTATATGAACTTGTGTGTGCACAAATTTCTGTTGTTTGTACAACATTTTTCCTACTTTTATCGTGATAATAATAGGTAACACACTGATAGCCCTCCACACAAAAATCCATACTTTTTTCTCTCCTATTTTTACTTTGGTGAACGCTTTATGTGGTTATTGGTAGGCGATAAACTCCATACTTACAAGAATTATTTTTCTCGAATAGCAAGTTATGTGTTATTATTTATTCTGTTTAATCTCTTTCTTTTCGCGTTTGGTTAGGGAGGGTGGAATTGGAAGGGGTGGGAGGGCATTTGGTATTTTTACTCAAGCGATGGACCTTTCTTGAGTTTTGTAGGCCAAACCCCATGAATATAAACTTCATACTTACAAGAATTATTTTTCTCGAATAGCAAGTTATGTGTTATTATTTATTCTGTTTAATCTCTTTCTTTTCGCGTTTGGTTAGGGAGGGTGGAATTGGAAGGGGTGGGAGGGCATTTGGTATTTTTACTCAAGCGATGGACCTTTCTTGAGTTTTGTAGGCCAAACCCCATGAATATATACCTGGAGAGAAGAGAAAGGCTGCAGCATCCTCTGTCGTGGATTATGGTGAGCATCAGTCAGCTGCTGTCTCAAGGAAGAAAACTAAAGAAGAGTGGAGTTGTGCTCTCTGTCAGGTTAGTGCCACCAGCGAACAAGCCTTAAAGGACCACGTGCTGGGAAAGAAACACAAGTCCAAAGAGGCTGCATTGAGAGCTCAGAGGGCTGGCAAAAACTATACAATTGGGTTTTTTCCAAAGAAACCTGCCGTCTCAGTCACGGTTGTGGGGACTAAAACTCTATGTTCTGAGGAGGGAGTGAAGTCTGCAACTCAATCTTTGCACTTCAATAAGATGGGAGAGACGAGCTCAAAGAAAAATAATATGCCACTATTGCAGGAAAACCGAAAACTGGACAACTTAAAGAATGACCAATTGGAAGTTCAAGAAATGCTAAAGGATGGAAATAGTAAGAAGAAACTATATAGATTTTGGTGTGAGATGTGCCAGGTAGGAGCCTTCTCTCGTAAGGTCATGAATGCTCATAAGAATGGGAAGAAACATGTGAAACGGCTCCAGGAATATGATCAAAATGGAGCTGCCCCATCCAGCCTGAAGGAGAAGGCTATGGTACAAGTGAATGATAGAGAAAGGGTTGCTGGTGATGGTAAGAACACAACAGAGGAAAGTATTGGTGAGGCCGAGGATGCGGTGAGCTCAGATGATCACAAGACCGTCGATGCAGTCAATGCAGACGATCACAATGCATTGGAAATGGCCAAGCCAGAAAGTAATGTGGCCATGGTCGCAGCCAAGGCAGATGATAATGAGAATAATGATGCTGTCGAGCAAGAATATAATGAGACCTTGAATGCATCGAAACCAGAATATAACGAGGACAATGATCCAGTTGAGCCAGAATATACTGAGGCCATGAATGCACCCAAGTTAGATGGTAACGAGGCCAATGATGCAGTCCAGATGGAATATAACAAGGCCATGGATGCAACCAAGCCAGTTGATAATGAGGTCGATGTTGTAGTCGAGCTGGAAGTCAGTGAAGCCATGATTGCAACCAAGCCAGATGATAATGAGGCCAATGATGCAGTCGAGCCAGAATTTATCGAGGCCGTGTATGCAGACAAGCCGGATGTTAATGAGGCTGACGGTGAAGTTGAGCCACAAGGTGATGAAATAATTTGATAAGTTTAGCCGTTAGACCACATGATTAACTTAAGTATGAATGCCAATGGATAGAAAACTAATTTTGCTTGATCCATCTCTCCAAATTGAGTGGTCTATTTTCCGATAGTGTGTATAGATTTTCCAAACTTAGTCAAGAGTATTTTCTGCAAGACATTTCAGGAATAAATATTCCTGTTGAAATGATGCAATCATGTTGACAATTGTGTGAATAGTTATTTTTCCCCATTTTGGTTTTGAAGGTCATTGCAATTTGCAGGTAATGATTCTGAAGGACCTGAAAATTCTAGACATGGATAAAAAAAAGTTTCAAACTTTAACTCTTCTTGGTCCTTGTATTTTTGTCAAGTATTTCACCATAATCGATCGAACTTGCATTTTGCCCTGTCTTGTTCTAGAATTTTGTCATCCCTACCATTCTGGGCATTAAGAAATAAGAAAGAAAAATGTTATTGCCAGTTGACAGTTATATGGCCTAAATAAAGATCAGTTGCAGCTAAAAATTGAAAATTGGTTCGACCCATGGAGACTTGAAAGAGACGTCAAACACCAGCCTAACCATTCCGAAACCCTTGCATAAAGGACCAAAAAGAGTACTTATTTAAGGAGACATATGTATGTATATATATTATCAATTGCTTCCAAGGAGACATGTATGTATATATATTATCAATTGCTTCCAACATGTAAGTATGCTGAATTGAAGAACTAAGAGTATTGCACGACATAGAAGGAATTACATAAAACTAGAGACTAAAGGCGAGTGAAAGCTGGCAACCGACTTCGAGAAGTATCGAAAGTTAATCAGCCTCCCAAATGGGCGTTGGTCAAGCCTTCGATTAAAACTCAAACTCTCAATGCAACTGGGTCCTGCCATGAAATTTTCCGCTTCCCAACCCGGGTCGTACCTTCGCCAGCATTTCTACACACCGACAATTTAAGGTCAAGGTGTTCATCGTGTAAACCTCTAACTAAACTTTTTCTTGCATCATCGAACTTCAAGGGTTCATAATTACTCTGAAAATCCTCATCCCCCGTCTGTTAGAGAACAAACCATTACAAATCTATAATTGAAAATTTGTTATTTATAACAAGAAGATGAATTCAAGGGCCTACCGAAATTTCATTCAAGTCAAAGATTGGAGCTCGACTTGGCAAACGAGCTTCTTTCCCACTACTATGACGGTTCAAATCAAAAGCTGCAACAGAGTTCCTCGGACCAGTATCATTGGCACCACACATTCTTTCCTTCGCATTCAAATTAAAGACCAGTGGCTTGTTTCGCATTACAGATTCTTTCCTAATATTTATCCTCCCTCTGTTCATATCAGAATTTGGAGTTGAAGCACGTTGAGAATCTTCCTTTTTACCACGCAATTTTTGCTTACGCTCAATATTAATAACTGGTAATGCAGTATGGGCAGCTGCTTCTTTTCCAATATGTTTCCTCTTGGATTGGGAGTCTGGAACTTGTGGAATTTTATTGAGAGAGGCACCTTTTCTGATGAACAATTGATCCTTCTTTTTCTTTGTAGAATGGTTTACAGCATATGGTGGTGGTCGTACAAGTTGCTGTTCTTGTGTCGAATTCAAAAACTTTGTTTCAAGAAGATATTTGTGCCTCTTTCGCAAAAACCTGTGTCATAATGAATCGCCAATTAGCATAAGAATCAGTAAGAGAATGTGGCAAACACATGAAAGAATGACTCTTATCACAAATGCAAAACGATCACACTTTGTTCAAGAACAAGCATAAGCAAGCATTACTTTACCATTAATTGCTGCAATAGAAAATAAAAGTTATAATTTCTCTCAAATCCAAATAGGCAGACAAAAACTGCCAGAAGCATGAGAAGCGGATTAAATCATTGTTTTCACATAAAGATAGCAACAACATTTACAGGCAAAGAAATTAACACTTGTGAATATGTGGACAGCAATTAATGACTGAAAATCATTAGCATACACATCTTCATAATACAGATAAAATTCCATACCGAACTTCAGCTGCCAGTATCTGCTTCCTCTGTTTTGCAGTCTGCAAGTTGTTTCTCATCCCATGGTTTTCCTGAAAAAGGATTTTGATTGTAAATTGGTCTTGCCAATAACTTCAGAGGACTTAAATACAACAAAAAGGAATCAAATATCAATACAAATCTGTGTTCATCAATTCATCAAATAGAAAAGCAGGCATGACCTTCCAGGAAAAAGAACCAACAGCCACATATTCAGAACAAGAATTACAAACATACAAGTATTTAGGGGGCAAATAATTAGATCTAGCAAAACTGTATTCAAAAGGAAATTTTCATTAAAAATACTTCAAATATTGGGATAGAGCTTAATAGTTGACTGAGAACCTCCTAATTCGTGATTAAAAAACCAAAATTTGACAATAGGACAGTGAGAAAAACTCGGCAAAGTACAATAACCTTCACCCAGAAAGAGAAGATCTTGCAAGACAAGATGAAGATGAGTTTTCAACAGAAAATCAAATAACAAATTCAAATTAAGAAATCATAAATCCCTTAAAATCACAACAAACGTTAAGCAATATATTGAACAAAACCCCAGAAAAAATTACTAAACAACAGCATACAAAAGGATTATCTCCGAAATCTAAACGAAGAATGTCAATTAATAAATTACAACCAAGCCAAGAAACAAATGATCGAATAAAACTTCAGATCCTTAACCAAGAAAAACACATCCCACAAAGGAAATACCTTTTGTAGCTCCTGATAGTCTTGCAAGAGGCTCTGATGCTTTAACCTGGCCTTAGTATCCTCATAAACACCACCGTCATAAGATGGCGTTGAATCCAAAGAAACCTCTTTCATCTTCTTAGACATCAGATCGGATCGGATCGGATCACAAAATATAAAAAGCCCTTGTTACAAGAAGTTTGAATATTGAATATGGCGATAAGGATGAATATAAAAGAGAGGTGGAGAAGAAATAAAGGCAGGCTTGTATGTGGAAAAAGAACAGAGAGAAAGGACAGAAGAAAGGAAAAATATAGATGAAGTGGGAAGTTTCCTTGTTTGCTTTCCTGTTTTCTCTGTGAAAAAAACTCTGACCAAGACAACAAATTAAAGGCCCAAAAAGCCCACATAAATTGTGGCAAAAATAATAAAAACATTGTTTCTTAACAGGATAGTGAAATTGATGATGAAGATGGGGAGTTTTGAAGGGGTTGCAGAAGGGTATTTGTGGCAACCAATCTTGATAATTTTTGTTGTGTATGTGTGGGTGTAGCGTGTATGGGTGAGGTAGGTTTAGTTCTACAAAACTTGAATCTTTTTGTTTTTCTTCTACATAAATTTTGGTCCAGCTGGGCCATTAGAGAGAGAGTTGGGTGGATGATTATTCTTGTTTTTCCACTCTTTCTGCTGAATATAGGTACCAATGTGGACATAGAGGAGAGATGTAGAAATAGGAAGGGAAAAAAGGAAACGTTAATTTTTATTATTTCTAGAGAGAGAAAGAGATGATCTTGATGATGATGGGTAGTTGCTGAAAAAGCAAAGATGAGAGGAGGGATGGGATGCTGTTTCTTGATGTGTTTTGCAGGTACCTTGTTTTTAGGCTTTGGACTTGTGACAGTGATGCCTTCTCTTTTATTTATTGTACTTGGACCCATGTTGTCAAATTACAATCTTACCCTTTCTCGGGACTTCAACTGCAATTTATCCTGTATACTTTAACAGGGATTCAAGATCCAACGATGAATCTTTCTTCTAGATTATTAACCTGCCATGTTTGAGGGCAATTTGGTCATTTTCTTCTTGAATCCAATGCTTCTGTAGTCTGACCTAATTTCTGGAATTTTCTTGACCAGCAGCCTAGACTTCAAGATTCATAAAAACCCTAAAAAATTCCTAAATTTGAATTTTCAAATGATAAAAATAACATATTTTTTTACAAAAATATATTAAAATTAAATTTAACTATTGTATAATTGAATAATCGTTTCTCGTAGGATCGACTCTGTGGACACGTTTGTCCACTTCATTAATTTTATGTGATATGTGCGCTTGTAGTACACATTTTTTAATGAACAAAAGGTGACGTCATTTTTATAAGTTTAGTGATCAAAATTCGACAATATTAAAGTTTAATGAACAATCGAATTTTTAAAATTTAGTGAGCAATCAAAGACGTAATAATTTATTGATGACGCAATGAAGCGTCACGTGTACATTTCGTTGCCACATCACTAATTTCATTCAAAGTTTGAAATTGATGTTATGTTAGTGAATAAAGTCCAACGTTTGGATAAGTTTAGTGGTCAAAACTCGATATCCCAAATTTCAGCAAATAATCGAAAATAGAAACATAAGTTCAGTGACAATTAGGACAATTACCTCCAATTTAGTCGGTCAAACATCTTAACCCTACACTCTTTTTTTTTTAACGTAGGAACCCGCAATTGCTATTCATTAGTGCATATTGGATAAACATCGCTCTATGTACAATAACTCGCGAACCACACAAGAGAGGGAGAGAGAGAGTGAGGGAAAGAGAGATGAATGGAATTGGAGGTCTGTATAGCGACGTTGGCTTTTGGTTAGGCTATTGAGTCCCATTATTTTTCTTCTAAGGATCAATTTTGCGGAACTTTTAAAAAAGTAAAAAAAGTTATTTTATAGATATGATATAGAGAATATTATGAAGTTCTTCTTCAAGAAATAAAAAAACTGGCAAATGGGCAAAAATTATTTTCAACTACATATTTAGAAGACCGAAGATCAGATTGAGGGTAAACAAACTAATTTTGTTTATTTTTCTTTGGTTTCCATCAACATATTGGTTCTCTCTTCGGACAGTCTATCAAACCATACAGCACACAGGAACCACTCACTATCTTTTCTCAAGAAATTATTTGTTGCATCAACCATGTTTTAATTAAGAATATTCGCTCACCATAATTTCTTATGCCATAATATCTTATTAGTCAAGTTGAAGTCTTCCACAAACATTGAAGGGATAAATCATATGTACAGAAATTTTTTTTTTACAGATGTTTTATACCCACTCACATGTGTGGGGTCCACCGAAATAAAAAAAAAAAAAAAAAAAAACCCCAACCACCCCCCTAAATTGTGTGTATCTGGTGGTGTTATGTAGAATCATGTTTCTGTACATGAAGCATTTCAACATTTAACCATGGCGAAAGATATAAAAATTATCTTTTTCCTCACATAGAGGATAGGTTGTAAGAGGGGCTGCAGTTTTTGATACATTGAATAGGTTGAGTTATCATTAAAATACGAGGTTAAAATTGCACGTGTTGTAAATAATGGAGTCACTTGAAACAAACAATTTTTATTTAAATTTGTTTATTCTTTATTATATAATTGGAACTTCTTCTTTTTTTTGTATAAAGGTTTGTAGAATTTACAAATTTGGCTATCTAGATCCGATACTCCAGCCGATTCAAATAAGCTCGACCTACATTTATACCTCTCTCTACATGGGGTACCTTAAATGACTCAACTTAAATTCATTTTATCGTGAACATGTCAAGGACAACAAGATAGTTCATTATCCTATTCAATATCCCTATTTGTGTGACAAGGAGTTTCGATAACAATAAAAAGGAAGAGGCCTACAATTTTAACACGTTTGGTAGCATAATGTGTAGCACAAATTATGCACTAATAGGCAGGCAATATCATGGAAACATGGATGAATTTGCGCAGGAAAAATGAAAATCTTGTCCAAAGTTGACCATAAATCTGCTACATGAGAGCCCAGTCAACACAGGAAATTGGTCTCCTTTTATGGACATTACAAAACGAAAAATACAAGGTTACAATTTATTTATTTATTTATTTTTTATGACTCAAGTGTCCAAACTTCGTCCGACCAATCTTAAGGAGTTGCGGTCTTCCCCCGGTTCGCCACCCGGGTTAATCCGGATGCGATTATAGATTATACACATTTGAGCCGGACATTCGTTAGCTCTTCTCCCTATGGATTTCTGTCTTCCAACATAAATGTTGCATTCTAGCTGCTGTGAGGATTCGAACATTTGATGTTCCGTAGAGAACTCCCTTACTTTACCACTGCGTCATGTCCGTGGAGGGCAAAAAGTTAAAATATTTTGGTTTGATTAAAGAATGTTCCAGGCCAATTCTTTTTTTATATGTTGCGTGCTACAACAAATTACAAGTCACCCCTTAATAAAAATAAGCTGTTTTTGCCTTATAATTTTGTCCCATGTTGTGCTAGAATGTTCGTTTTCATTTTGATTCAAGAATCGCTAACACGTGTACAATTACAAATATAGAAACTTACAAGAGACGAGAAGGCAAAGTAAAAAAAATAAGCACGAACAATTCTTTGATCTTGACTTGAAAGTTCACAAGAGGCATGATCAAATGATACACAACAAATTTTATGCGGACCATGCTACATTACCCGAAGGATTTTATCAGATCTTTACTAGATACGCACAAGCAGGGACGTAGCCAGGTTTTGAAGTTGGGGGGGGCGAAAATACGGGGGGTGGAGGGGGGCGGGCCCCCCTCCCGGGGGTTCGGGGGCGGAGCCCCCGAAATTTTTTTTTTTAACTAAGAGAATTGAAAACGACGATTTTGAGTACCAAAATAGTACTGAAATTCAATGTTGGATTCGATTCAATCACTACTGATTATCCTACTACTTAATTCTTAAATTCAAATATTCAATAACTAACAATTACAAAAACTAACAGCAACTACTCTACTTAATTCTTAAATTCAAATATTCAAGAACAACTAAACATGCATTATGCATAAACCAGGTTGGGAATTGAGTTTTAATTAGTTGGGCTTGAGAATTGGGAACTTAGGTTTTGGATTGGATTTGGGCTATTGATTTATTTAAGTAACTATTGGATCTTTTGTTTAGATCTAAGATTTTTGTATGTTGAATTTTAAAATGTAAGTTATTTACTCAATATTTATTAATGGAAAAAAATAAAAAATTTCAAAATTTTTGGGGCGAGAAAAAATCTTGGGGGGGGCGAAATTGAAAAATACATTACAAATTAACTAGAAATAGTGTACCGCGGACAATGTTGGGGGGGGCGACCGCCCCTCCCCGCCCCCCCTAGCTCCGTCTCTGCGCACAAGGATTTTTAATAATATAAAATTGATTTTATAAAAATATTATTTTACCCTTTCTTTCTATATTTGCAAGATATATCCTATATTTTTTAGTTGTTAGATCTTTCATAATTATTTCTTTCAATTCTTTCATTTGGATCCTCTGTTCTTAAAAATGATTCTAAGAATCTTAGTTCAATGTCTACTTCTCGACGAATTAAGTATTGTTGTTGCTCGTATTGGTGATATCTTATAGTTGTTACTATTTTATTTCTATTTTCTTGATTTTCTTCCCTTTTAAGTTCTTCAAGGAGTATTTTAACTTTTTTGAATCTTAGTTTGCTAGTATTGTCTTTGATTCTTTCAAATCTTTCAATATCTTCGTGGTTCATTAAAGTTTCTATTTATACGATAACTTTTTAAATTTTTCAACTTGTCCTAAATATTCTCTGTATTTTGTTAATTTTTCAAAGACTTTAGGTTGGTCTTTTTCAGTTATGTATCCAAAAATAATTCCTTCTAAAACTTCTTATTCTATATTTTCGTGTTTAGTTATAACGTTTCCTATCTTTTTTATTTCTTTATAAGTTTCTACATGATCAAATTCTATATTATACTTACAAGCATAATTTATATCAGAATATATTTTTCCAAGTTTTTCTTGGCCAACAGGAAATATATCTTTAGATTTTTCAACTGTCTTTAATAAAAATGAAATATCTTTTTCATTCAAATATAATTTAAGACTATCATCATTAGATGTGGATGCTTGTGAAGTGTTCATATAAATTAATAGCAATCAAAGCATAAGCATGTAAAGATGAGCATATAAAAGCATGTAAATGACTTACAGTAATAAATGGAAATAACTAAGATTTCCCTCCAATATGTCTTTATAGTTGTTTTGAATATACTTAATCAATCTTCTAAATCAAATGAATATTTAAAATGTTTTGAAATCATTTGAGTCCACAACTGCTTTCGCAAAAGGCTTTTCAATTAATGTTGCATTTCTCATTCTAGAGAACTAGCCTTGTTTCCACAGACGCTATCTCACAGTATCCAGAGTCTCTGTTTTCACCTCTATCCAAACTCTTTTCAGAAACTAGTTCTTACTTGGAACGAAATTTTAAAAGATAAACTCACACACAAGGTGCTACAATTTTGTTAGAAATCTGCCATTTTCCCCTAAAACATTTATTAAAGACGAGTACTTTGGCATGACTAACATCCATTCAAAAACAATGTTTTGAAAATCTTTTAAAATATCTATCTGTACTGCCGAGGAATCATGAGAAATTTAATGAAATCCTTTTATGAAAGCTTTGTTGAACATAAAAAACTTCGTCTTGATATTCATAAACTGAAATAGTACATGCTTACACACTATATTTGCATACCTTTGATACTCAACTTATGAAGTTTAGAACTCCATAAGTGATTACCTTATTACAAACTTTGCTATCTTCAGGCTATCTAATAATATTTCTGAATACAAGTGGTGTAAACAGATTATAAAGAAAAGTATTTGAGATGTGTTTTCTCCAAGATTTTTCGAGATATTTATCTGGATTTCAATGCCCCCTTCAAAAATACCTCTCCTCCTTTTATAGAGGCCTTGAGTCATTCCTTTAGTGATGAGGAATCTTATCTTTACAGCTATCATCCCACTATCCTTTGTTAGGTAGTGAAAAGAAATTTTATCTTTACGGGTGTTCTCCATCTTCTTTTGTTGGGTAGTGTTAGGCGGCCTTATCTTTTTGAGTTGGATTGTGACATATCTCCACTATCTTCTGTCTCTTAGTGACCACAATTTTTCTTTAATAAAGTGTTTGATTAAAGTAGTGATAAAGGGTCACTTTGTTGGCTCCATCACTTTTCCATCCTAGAATCAAAGAATTCCGCGAGGAATTCATCACTATTGAGAAATGCTCCTTGACTCATATCTTCCACAACATAGTGTTCACAACGATGGCCACTGTGATCCCAAAGTATCTTGCACAGTTTTTATGACATATCTTCTGATCCACTAACTTGATTTGAGATTATAGTGGATAACAAATTGTCAAGAAGATACATATCTTCATCCTTTGTAGGAATTCTTGCATTAGAATAAATTACATATTCTTCAGAGGGATAGATCCATATCTTCTCTTTCTCAAGAATTAACTGAGTTACATGTTCGAATATCTCTTTATATCATTTTGTCTTTCTGTAGGAAATCATATTAATAATATCTTAATAACTATTTTTAACAACATTTTGACTAGTTGGTAAAAAATGATGGTTTGTACGTCCCATTTTGATAACATGGAACGATGGCTGCATATATTCAAGGATAGAATCTCATTCCATAGGTGCTGAGTGGAATCTGATGTATATATTTGTACTTTTAACAACTTCAGTATATCACTTTACTGTTTTCCTGACATCTGCCGGGGGTTGGGCTATTTCTTTGAGGTCTTAGCTCGGATATATACATATAATATTTTCTATTTCAAAGCAATTTCTTACCCAATTGGCTGGAGCTCTTGGATAAAAATTTATCTTGTTGTATTTTCCACAGTGGAGAGTTCTCATCCACTTTCCTACCTCAAAATACCAATCGGATAATATATTAAAGATAACAATAAAGAATATCATTTCTTCATAATTATCTTTTTTGGGAAGCTTTACTTCATGGCATATTTTGACAATATCTTTTGGATCAATATTTGCAATAATTAGCTTAGGTAAATTTTAGCTCGATGAAGAGCTACCTTCGCTAATTCTGATATCTTGTATATCCCTAATGGAATTTTCCATATTTTCTTTACCAGTAATAAGTTTAAGTATTCCCTGTGAAGGGGTTCCTATTACATTCTTTTCTTTCCCTTTATTCTCGGGAAGAGCGCTAGTATTCACGAGTCCTTGTGGGGGATACTAGACTTGGTATAAGTTGTTTCTGCCTCAAGGGCTAGATTTTTTCCGCTTGTGTTTTTTGAATTTGTGTTTCCAAATAGGAAACTTTTATCTCAAGTATTTGGACTTTCGTCCTTAACTGTTCTAGCTTCATCCCTGCTAAGATAATCAGGAAGAAAGTTAGTTTTTCCTTTTATATATTCAATATCAAATTTGAAATAAGAAAACCAAATTTGAATCCTGATAATATATCTGTTGGCAATAGATGAATCAACCTTATTTTTTCAAAAATGCTTTAACTTGAGTGTTATCAGTTCTAATCAAGAACTTCTTTGATAATAAATAATCTTCATATTTTTGTACTCATCGCTTCACAGCAATGAGTTCTTTTCTGTTTGTCTCATATCTTGTTTCGACTTCTTTGAATGTTCCTGATGTATATCCTGCAAGTATCTCAGGACAAGAACAATTCTTTTCACATTTATATTCTTTGTAATTCTTTTTAACCTTTAATATTGCACCCCAGTAATTATCTGAAGCATCAGTTTAAAGGACAAAGAAACATTTTTCTTGTGGAATTACAAGTTTAGGCAAAACTCTTAATTCCTCTTTTACATTTCTTATATTCTCATAATCTTATTCTTCCCAAGACCACATTACATTTTTTCTTAATTTTGGTCAAAAATAGTTTTTTAACTTGGCACAATTTTCAATGAATCCTTCAGCATAATTCAATATACCAAGAAAGCTTTGTAACTGTTTTTCATCTTTGATTTTTTTTAGGAAATTCTTGAAATTTTTCACCAATATGAGATTGCAATTGCAATTCTCCTTCTTTTATGAATAATCCAAGAAATTATATCTCTATTTTGACTATCTCAGCTTTCTTTTGAGAAAGTATAATACCATGTTTTTTCATAATATAACAAAATTTCTCAAGATGTTCAATATGTTCATTTATCTCATTTGAATGAATAACTAAATCATCAACATAAGCAATGCATAAATGAGTGATCGGTTTGATTACCTCATCCATTTTTCTTTGAAATATCTGTGGTGCATTTTTCAATACAAATGACATTACATTCCATTAATATTGTCCTAAAGGACTAGAGGTACTAAATTCAGTTAGTGGTTTACTTTCTTCTGTAAGTACGATTTGGCAAAAACCTGACTTACAATCAAATTTTGAAAATATCTTCTTATTCTGTGCTTGTTTAATAAGGGTGTCCTTATTAGATAAGTAATATCCATCAAACTTAGTAACTTTATTTAACTTCTTATAATTAATCAATATCCTAGCTTTTCCTCTTTTTATTTCACTATATTTTCTAATCATAAAGGCTGAGTTGCTATGTGGGCTTTTATTAAGCCTGATTAGTTTAGCTTCTAGCAATTCTTTTATCTGGACCTTAAATTCATTTTGGTCTTCTACACCATATCTCATTGGTTTGACCCTTACTATAATATCTGGATTGATAAGTTCTGTTTTTGCCTTTACTTTATCCGTGTTCCATTTTTCTAATGGATTTTCAGAATAAGTTTCAAAAATTTCTTTTTTCAATTTTTCTAACTTATTTTATGTTGTCATTTTTAAAACTGTAACTGATTTAAATTTTTTGTATTCCAACATCCACCACGCTAGGTTGAAGAGCTCTGATGTTTAATTTCATTGTATGTTATGCTAATAGTTTTAGTGATTTTTGGTGTAAATATTTTATGTGCACAAGGAGTTGTGAACATATATCTATCAATATATTGTGTGAATGATGCGAATTTTAGTAGGAAGTTTTGTCCTAATCAAATATCACATTCAATTGTGGTTGACATATATATTGTATCAACAAATACTTCTCTAAAAGATATTAGAAAATGTACTTGTGTAGCATATTTGCTGTATATTACCTTATTTCCACCTGCTGTTATAGCGGTGACAATCTTTTTTGAGTCATATTTCCAGTATTCAAATGGTAATACATTTGGCAAGCACAAACTTATTGTACTTCCTGTATCTAAGTATGCATAAAACTTAACTCTACAGTAATTTTTTATATTGAGTATAATTTCAATATATGGACTCATGGGATTAAAACTTATTATTCTTTCTATGATAACAAAGATTTCATATTTTCATCTATTCTTGATATGATGATTGGATTATCATCAACTGTTATTTTTAAATATTCTTGACAAATTTTGTAAGAACTAAATTTTTCAAGGAAGTGCATCCCTAACATTATAGGTGAACGATTGACTCCATATAATTCGTCTTTATATAGAATTATTTCTTTAGTGAATTCTTTTTTATCCTCTCCTATAAATATAAGAGGCAATTTCACATGTTTTCTTATTTCAAGATTATTTCCCAAATAATCTTTAAATATATATGGTTCTGGTAATTCAAAGTCTATTAAATGGCTAACAAATTTAGCATTTACATGATTTTTATCTGTTCCAGTATCTATAAGAACAAGAAGGTTCTTGTATCATTCTTGGTTAACATATCTAGTCTTAATATAGTATTGCGAACTTGTTGGTCCAGCAATACTTAATTTTCTAGGTTGGCTTATCTTATAGCCTTATCTAAAGAGGAATCTTGCAATAAGATTTTCTCCTTCTAGGCTGATACTATTTCTTCTTATCAATTTTCCTTCAGAATTGATTTCTCTTGCTTGTTTGTGAAAATCAAGCATTATCTGTTCTGGTATGGTTAATTCATGTTCTTGGTATTTCCTGGGAGGTATATATTCAGCTGGCTCTTCAAAGTCTTTATGTATGATAATATTATCAGTTATTTTCCTCAAATTGTTGTGATGGCTAGTGCTAAAAGTAAAAATTACTTTTATGCTAACACTAATAACCTTACTTTTTCGCAACATTTTTAAGTTTCCAATTCTATAATATATATTGAAGCTTTGATCAATATTTTCATCAATTAATGACACTGCATAATTTGGTTTTACTGTGAATATTATTTTCTGATATACAAGATTTCCTACAACAGTTCTTAATAGAACATCTATAGGATCTTGTAAGATTCTATTGTCCATACAATATATTTCTATTGGTATATTCATACGTTCCCTAAAGAATCATTTTACCATGATTTGGATTCCTTCTATCTCAATACATTTTAATTTACTTCTTACATTTTCTGGAATTTTAGTTAGTTTTTGTTTTATCCATTCTTTTGTGATTATGAGGATTCTTGCTTTTCCTATTGTATCTTCTATATTAATAGATATTTCTTTGTAGTTCATACTAACAATTGTTTTATTTGTTCTTGGCAGTATTCCGAAAAATCCTTAGTGGAATACGTCTTTTTCTTGTAAATCTAATATTTTTTTAGTTATTCCTTTATATCTTTTGATGTCAAAGGTTATTTCTTGATTTATACCTTCTACTGAATCTTCAACTTCCTCAGTTGTTTCCATTTCTATTTCCTGATCTATTTTTTGTATTTCTTGATTCATATATACTATTTCTTCAGACTCTTCTTCTTCTGATGATGTATCTAATTCATAAATGCTACTGCATTCATTACTTAAATCTTCAAAGTATTCAATTGGCTCTATATCACTATCATTTTGGAATTCTTCATAAATTCTAAGAGTTTTTACATTCTGTCTATCTTTCTTTTTAGGATATTGAGGGACAATGTGTCCTTCATTGCAGATGAAACATCTACATTTCTTGATATATTTTGGTTTGGGCTTTGCAGTCCAATTTCTTTTCTTAAAATATTTCTTATGTGGTTTAAAACTTCTTTTCTTAAACCTTTTGTAACTTTTGAATTTTCTTTTATGTTTCTTATATGACTTATATTTCTTTTTGTAACATCCAAATTGTTCAATTTGATCTAAATCTTTGTAGCAACACAAGGAATTTTTTCTTATCTTGTATGCTTGCTTATTTTCTAAAGCTTCTCTACACAATGTACTTATCATTATTTTTGTGAATTCAATCCCAGTTCCAAGACTATCTATTTTTATACATTCTTCTTCTCCAGTTAGTAATATTTTTTCATATTCTTTTAGTAACTTAATTCTCCAGGGAAATGGTAACTTTGTAAAATAAGATCTTAACATTGGTTTATTTTCTTGATAATCTCCTTGGTTTAGTACGTAATATATTTCTTCAAATCTACACGTATATCTATCTAATTCACACATATCACATATTTTTAAATTTTCCATCGCTATTGTTCCTACATTATATTCTTCTTGTTTTCTAGATTCTTCATTAGAACTAAATCTATGTCCTAAGAATTCTGTTCTTAAGACTCTTTCAAGTCTTTTTAATATTTCTTGTATATTCTGTTCATTCAAGGCATTTCTATTATGTAATGTTTCATCAGTATTTTTCCCATACTTTATTCTTCTTTTTATGTTTTTTGGTAATTTTCTCCACCATTCAGATGCAATTCCTCTGAATGTATGTTTTATAAATCCGAATGATGTATATGTTTTCCATTTATTAAATTGTATAGT
The DNA here is from genome assembly GCA_019097785.1 of Fraxinus excelsior. Taxonomy (NCBI): domain Eukaryota; kingdom Viridiplantae; phylum Streptophyta; class Magnoliopsida; order Lamiales; family Oleaceae; genus Fraxinus; species Fraxinus excelsior. Next base: position 22,441,706 of record CM032641.1, read on the forward strand.
TAAATCCGTACTTTTTATCCATGTATCTATAGCTTTATAAAATCTACGCAATCAAGATCTAACCATATTTCTGTTGTGTGGATTGATTCATTATAAGATTTCATATGACTTATTTCTTTTACAGATTGTTTTCTCACATTTCCAGTATATCTTTTTTGTATTTTCCTATATTGATTAATACCATCCTTATTTGGTATTGGGTGATGAGGAAACAATTTTTCATATTCTTTATCACTACTAAAGTCTTCTGGTTTTATATTATAATTAGATGATGGATTAGTATTCATCTTTCTATTTTTCATTTTTTCAGTTAATTCTTCTAATTGTCTTTTATATTCATTATATTCTTCGCCAGTAGATTCTAAGAATTTGTGTTCTAATTCTTCAACTTCTATAATCATATATTGATTTATCTCATGATTTTTTCTTTTATTTTCATCTTTTTGTGTTATCCTAAAATCTAAAGGTGGATTAATTATAATCATATCTTTTCCTTTAAAATTATTATTTAAAATAGCATTTCCTATTTGTATATTATATTCTAGATTTTTCAATCTTTTATGTACATCTTCAAAACTTTCATTTGTACTATTTTTAGGTAAATAAGGATAACTTGGTTTTTTATGTTTTCATACTTTTTTTCAAAAATTCTTCAATTATATTTTCTTCATTATGTTCATCATTATTTTAGGTTCGTAACATGACTCTGATACCATTTTTACCAAAGTGCGTAGGTGGTGGAATTTAATTTTAGATTTAGATAGTTGTATATTCTATATAATTTCTTAACTCAGAATTTTTTAATCTGTTGTTAATTATGAATATATAAAATTTTAGAGTGAATTTATATCTTAATTCTTTATAAATTTTGCTAATTCTATGAGTTTTAGGACTTCTCATAAGATACAATATTTTTTTAGGGTTAAATTTTATGTTTATAAATTTTTAGGGACTAAATTGAAATTTTTATTCTTTTGCAATGGCTTTTAGTTGTAATTTATGTATAAGGGGTATTTTTGAAAGTTTTTATTTCTGTAAAATTTGTGCAAGTTATTTTTCTGTACGTTTAGCTTTTTCCATTTTATGCAGTAGCAGTGGCATGGATTTCGGAATAACCTTAGTAATTAATTATCAATGTGCCTGCATGATTCAATTTATTACGTATTGGAAATTCACACTTCATGACATAGATTTTTAATTTTTTTTTCCTCCATGTCATTGCGAAAATTATTTAATGTACATAGCATATTTAACAGTTGGTATAACAGTAATTAATAGGAATAACATATAATTTTTAGACTTCAGAATATGCTATACATTCGGAAGTTTTGCATATTCGTATTAATATTATTTTGGGGACGTAGTTATTGATGACTACTTATCTCTTATATATTTTTAGAAATTGTAGTTTTTTCATGTAGTTTAAGCCTCTATTTCGTTTGGATTATAATCAAATTAAAATCTTAAGTCAAAGTCAACAATTAATTTTAATCAAATATTTAATGGGACTTACAACTTATCAACCACAAATTTCATCATTTTTTTTAATCAAAATTTACTGAAATCTCTAATTTTGATCTAAATCAAACACGAGTTTAAGTTTTAATTCTAAATAGCTTAGAAAAAATGAGAATAACTGTGATTACAAGAAAGGGAGTTTCCTTGTTCATTCTAACCTTTGGAAATCAAAGAAACGAATAAAGGGCCAGAGTAATTTTCCTTTACTCCAAAAACAGGGCTAGAAAGAATAAATTTTCTTTAGCATTGCTCCCGAATTTTGGCTAGAATAATATTATTTACTCTAAAATCAAGTTTAAATTTGTTCCTCAGCTCTTAGTGTATATATAGGTGTATTGAAGGTTGCAACTTGCACCTGAAAACAATACAATTGTGGACTATGTTAGATCGTCTTGCGGATTCTATCAATAAGATTTTCCTTACAGGTTACCAAGGTTCAAATCAAAGTGCCTGGTAGCGATCCACGTTGGCAGGGAAGTCAACAAAGACCTAATTGGTTAAATTTAAAGAAATCATATGAATGATTAAAGCTTTTATGCCGAAGCACTGCCTAAACGGTTGAAGTGTGTGAGTCCGAAGCGCTACATAAAAAAATGGAAGAAGCCAAAACTCTTCACACAGAGGATCAATATAAAGCCTCCTCCAACAGAGGCCCTCAGTTCACCTGAAGCTCATGAAGCTGAAGCTATCTTTTACAAGGTCTGTAGTCAATCTTTAGGAATCATTAATGTAACATTTGTAATAATTTCAGGTGTGTCAACTTAATGTATAGGGCAGCTGACCCGTTATCAATGTATTTATTGTATGATAGACAGTGATGTGAAGTCTTAGTCAAGGAGATGAGACCACGTGGTCCTGATCCAACGAACACCACATTAGGCGAAACACTCTAAATAGACCCTCTTTATAACTGGAAAATGGTTGGATTTCCTGGACTTTTGACTCTTGAACTCTTGATTCTTGATAATAAAAATGGTCTTGAAAACTCTATACATATCATCTAGCCTTTTTTCCATATACATTTGTTTGATCTTTTATTGGTTTGTTTTAGTATTCGGTTGGTGATTGTTGTTAGCACAATCATCTTTGTTCCACTCGTCGGTACTTGAACATTTTGGTCTCACGCCTTGAAGTATCTCCCGCATCCACGTTCATCTATTCCGGTCCAAACATTTGTAAGAGAATTTGGCCATATTTCTTCTTGATTCCATATTTGGGAGTTCAAGACACGAGAAGATGATAATTCTAACTCCAATTTTTCCAATCCCTTCTAAGTTACAAAGAGGATCTATTTATACTGTCGCGGTCGACGTGATATTCGTTAGATCAGAACCACGTGATCTTATCTCCTTAGTCGAGGCTTCACATCAGTGTCTATTCATACAATTAATACATTGATAAGTGATCAGCCACCTTGCACAATAGGTTGACACTCTGACATCTTCTATTACAAATGTTACATCAATCACTTCTAAAAATACTCAAATATTTTACAAGACAACATCGACCTATTAGCTTCGGGTAAACTCAAAGCTTCAGAGCTTGTCTTCTGAACGAGGGGCTTCAACTCCCTTCTTCGTCTCTTTAGGCAGTGCCTCAGACCATGTGTAGTGCTCTGCTGATTGAGGCAGCGCCTCGACATCTGCGTAGTTTTCTTGCATCTTGAACTTTCGGGTCTTTGTTGACTTTTCTGTTGACTTTTTGTCCACTTGGAATGTCAAGTGGCACATTGACTTAGAGCCTTGGTGATGAGGTGTAACAGTTCATATTGTTGCTACCATGTTTTCTTCTCTCTTTAGTAATAAATTATTGAAATATTCTTTTCTTTTCAGTACAATATTGTTGAGGATACGAATATATGAATTTAAAGTAATCCAAAATATTCTTGCATGCAGATTCATAGTTCAAACACAAAGCTTAATAATTTAGTAAATTGGAGTAGACGATATTGAATATAATTGAGGGAGATGTGTGACAAATATTTTGTTAGTTGTTTGATTCAATCAAGCTTACCAAATACGGAACATGGGATAAGTGTTTTGGAACCAAAGTCGTTCATAAATCAAGATGTTAAGAATATTTTGCACGAGTATGCATCATGCATGTATTTATATTTTATGTATTGTGATAAGCATCTATTACAAAATTAATAATTGCTAATGCTTCGTGTATTGTACTAGTTAAATTAATAGCACTCATTGATGATTAGTGTCTTAATACTGTACATTCAATTTTGTTTCCCTGTCTTTTGTGTCAAGGGTAACTTCAAATCACCAAAAAGAGAAGGTTTATCGAGGTGGAATTCCTGAGTATTCTCATTTTGCTTGTCAAAATTGAGTGTGAACATTAATCGACACCAAACAATGGCAAATTGACAGTATTCTCGCCTTTTTTGTAATAAATTTGTATTCAATTACATTCTTCTCAAATCGTGATCAGCCATTAACAATGAGAGTTTATCCATGTGAATGGTGTAGATGTTGTTTTCAAAACCTGGTAGACAAGGATACCCTATCAACTGCCTATGTATTTGAAAACAATAAAGATGCAAAATTTGCAGACAAAATTTCTCTTGTACATAATTATATTTGGAGGTAACAAAACAGGCTGTAGTATGTAGTTGAGGATGAGAATTGCCCCAGCATCCTCCACAAAAGACTTAATAACGAAAACTACACAAAAAACACAAGATCTAAACTCAAGATGTCTATATGGAAGGTTGTAAAAAAAAAAAAAAAACACTTCTATCGTTAAGGGTTTTGGAGCTCAAATGAGCAGTGAGCATAATCGCGATGATGGTTGTGTAAACACCAAGTCCAACCTCAAAATTTTCATGTGCTTTCTTCTGGAACTTTTTACACTTGCATACACGCGACATTGCCTAGTCAATCTTCACTGATGAGTGGATGAGCCTTGTGAACCAGAAACATGCATAGAAACCTATTTTACCACTCAGCAAAGAAGGCATATGAAGCAATCAGCATATACCCAAAGTACATAATACCAGATATCAGTATTGTTATGTTAAGCTTTGTGAAGAAGTAGAATGCTGCAGAAAGAAAGAGGCATAATGCTGATGAGCCTGAGATCATGTATGATCTTTGTTATGTTGCGAATTAAATTCTATGTGATTTAAAAGTTTGATTAATGGACGAAGCCTAGGTAATTTTAGTTTGGAAGTCGGATAGATAAGGGATCAAATTTCATCATGAATTGAGAGTTTGATTGGAAAAATGACTTTGAGATGAAGAAAAACTTGTTGAGTGCAAGCATCACGACGCTAAGACGAAACAAAGGGAAAGTCCAAAAGGCACTCAAGCACCAGAGCGCCGCCGACGGTTGAGGATGACTCCTAGTTAGATCCTTGTTATATATACATTAAAAATTTGAGAGAATTATTTAGATTTTGTTTAAGAGTATCAAATCTTGTAACCCAATTTTAGTTTTTCTTGGTATATTGAAATTCTCATCTTCTTTCACAGAAATCTTATGTGATCCATTATTTTCATATTTTTCATATTATTCTCGTATTTATTATTGGGTTTGATTCTCAACTAGTGGTATGAGAGCATACATAATTCTTGTTAGGATTCTAACAATCTCCACCGCCGGAGGTAGTCTTCACTGCATAGCTGGAAATAGCAAAGCACAATTGTGAATCTGTGATCTCGGCACAAGTGGCAATTAGGATGATGAACACGAGAGCCAAAAATATAGGAGAACTTATGCAACCAGATTGACGTCAGGATGAAGAACAGTTCAATAAACACATGCCCTGAATGGGAGTGTGCCTCCGACCAAGACAGAGAAGACCATGTTCATGTACCAGGCTTGCTCGGCTACTTGCCTTGGAATTTTATTTATTTTGACTGGATCCTCGATAGCTGGAACAAAAATGAGTGGAACATAAAACTCCGAACCACAGAACACTAAAGCAAACATGGTTCCAAATGGCACGGCCCCTGAAGAATTCTCACTCCAAATTAGCGCATATCAACAAATAACAAATGCAACGAGTTCGACCGTGCATATCTATAGTTGTACCCAAAAAAGAAAATTCCAATATTGCCCAAATATTAGCAACATATTCAAAAAATCAAAATTTTTCTAAACATTAACAACAAATATTTTTCAACTCCCCAATTCAAATTGTACAAATATTAACAAAAATAATAAATGAATTCCCATTGCATTGACAAATTTAAAATTTCAATACATAGACAAAAATTAACAACATAACTTTGTTAAGGGATAAAATCACACATCGAATAAAGATGAAAATATAGACCAATTTATAAGAGTTTGGGTTACTCCTCTTAATAAGGTTGACATTTTAAGATGAAACTCAAATGTTGACATAGTATTAGAGCTCGTCAAACTCAAACGAGCAATTCGATCCGATTAAGACTCAAAAAATGAGCATGCGGATTTCAAGATTGATCTGCTCAAACGAGCAATCATCTTGTGGGGGTATGTTAAGGGATAGAATCCCACATCGAATAAAGATGAAAGTATAGACAAATTTATAAGAGTTTGAGTTACTCCTCTTAATAAGGTTGACCTTTTAAGATGGAATCTCAATTCATCAATACGATATAAGAGTCCGTTAAGCTCCAACGAGCAATTCGATCTGATTAAGACTCAAAAAAATTGAGCACGCGAATTTTAAGATTGGTCTGCTCAAACGAGCCACCATCTTGTGAGAACATGTTAAGGGATAAAATCTTATATCGAATAAAAATAAAAATATAGACCAATTTATAAGAGTTTGTGTTACTCCTCTTAATAAGGTTGACCTTTTAAGATGGAATCTCAAATCTTAACAAACTTTTCCCCCAACATTTTAGAGACGTTAAATTGAAAACTTCTATTTTTTCAATTCATTTTTCTTAAAATATGCATCTACAGTCTATTACTTTTTCTTTGCTCTCAAATCCAACTCAACCTCATCCATAATTTTTTGGTAATGTAGATGCATATATGGTATACTTTTTTCCATTTTGTCGGAGTAAAGAGGCATTTGATTTGCTATTTTTAAACTATTTTTAATTTTGTACAATACTCAAAAAAAATCGATATGCTATGAAAATAAGGTTAAACTTATAATATAAAATTCACGATATATTTTTGGTGTTTTCAGTTAAAATACGAAAACATTTTAAACACGGCAAATAAGCTTTTAATTAACAATTTATTTAAACAAAAATTCTAAAAAAAAGTTCTAAGGTTCTTAAAAAAATTAAAATTTTGAAATTTTGAAAAAATAAATCAAGCTCTTAATAGTTATTTTTAATAAAAATCTAAAAAATCATTTAAACGAAAATAATTAAAAAATTTCAATTCATGTTATTAATTTTTATTTTTCTATTTCCTATGTTTTGCCAACTCGGTTTATTATTTCTTTGTACATTAATTTTGTAGCGAGATTTTTTAATTTTAATTTTTTTTTTTTTTACCAAGCTTAAAATGTACACCCTACTTAACAATATATTTGCGCATAATTATTCTATTTCACTTAATAATCAAATTCATGGAATAAAATGTCAAAAATAGTTTTTCAAATAAATTTCAAATCAAACGTATTTTCAGTTTTCTGTTTTGGAAAACTATAGAATGACAAATCAAACACATTTTCAACAATTTTACAAAAATAAAAATAAAAATAAAAATGAATTCAAATTAAAAAGTGTAGTGCAAACCTCCCCCCTAAATGTTTAAAGTTACAATGCGTGAAAGGCTTCTTTGGAAAAAATAAAATAAAATTAGTAAATCACAGCAATTATCTAAATTATAGTCATTATTATTAGGCATGTCTTTGAACAAGAGAGTACATGTGGTCTATTCAAATCATGACAGTTTGGACCTCGAATTATTTAAATCACGACACTTTAGCACCCACACACCCATTTTGTTTCTCTCTCCTACAACCTTGGATGCAAAGTTAATGTAATTTGAGTACCTAGAGCTTTGAGGTGTTGTGATCTAAGTGGACAATCCTACCACACGAGCAATCTCTTTATCACATTATTGTATAATTTTTTACTACAATAATTCATGAGATGCTCAGCATCCCTCGCATCTTTGTAACTCTAACTAGAATTGACTTCACATAAAAATTATCGACCCGAACATTATTATTTTATGGAAATTTTCTTGTATTATCAATACCTAGCGCAACTAGGGAGTAGAATGAAAGAATTAAAGATAACTATACTATAATTTTCAATCGTACTCATTGTCACTATACATCGGGGTGTAATTTCTCTATCTTTTGATTACATTCTGATTCGTCGCTAGAAAGAGGTTTTGAGAATTTATTATTGCACCAAAAATTCGGGAAATCCATAGCTCCATTCGAATCTAACCTGGTATATCCAAAAACAAAAATAACATCAGCATATATTCCTTGTTCTTGGGAAAAAAAATAAAAAAATAAAAAAAAATACTTTGGATTAGAATCGTCCACTTCTAGCCTCGTATTGCTTAAGCCATTCTCAAGTAATTGTTGGACCTGACTTCACTGTATTAAGTCTCTAGAACCAATCCTCCACTTATATTGCTCAAGTGCACCAGAAAGCACAACCTTCGTTACTTTTGTCGTAATTCCATTGACTTGGTTGACTTAGTGGGTATTAGATTTATTTGAAAGTTATCAATTTAACTTTTCAATCTATCCACCAATTACACTTTTAACCAAATCTTCTACGGCATAACAAATTTGTGAGCTAATCTTGACTCTTGAAATGATTTAATAACCAATGTTTCACTTGGTCTTCAACTCAATTTGCAAAAACTCTAAAAACTTTTTAATATGCATGATATGTGACCTAGATGATACTAGAAACCATCTTTCTATCATCAATATCTTGAATTAATATAAAAGAGCAACTTTAACAATGTTCTTTATTTTTAAGAGCTTGATTTTTTATGCTAAAAAGGCATCCTGATGAATATTAAAAAGGGATAATTGTAGTAAAAACTTCAAATCTTTGAAACGTTAGCAGCCTTTCCCTAAATCTTTCAAACGTTGCAACCGTCACCCCTAATCTTTCCAACTGCTGCATGTGAGGCCCTTTTGGACGGTTTCTATCCAAAATGTCTTTAGTTAATCACCAAAATAAATTTTGCCCATTTTCTAACAAAATAGTGGAGGGTAAAATCGTCTATACTATACATTCTTTAAATAAAAAAACGCAAACGCAAAAGCAAAACTTCTTCTTCTTCAAATGCATCTTAATAATTAAGGGTTAAATTCGCTGATAACCACCCAACTTTCTACTTAGTGTTATTATGGACATCCAATTCGATTTTGTTTCACTATGACCACCTAACTTTATACTTAGTGTCATCATGATCATCCAACTTCTTTTATTCGATTTCATTAATTTTAAAAGTGGTAAAATGGTAACTTTGCATTATATATAAAAAATGAAATAAAATAAAAACTTGAAAAATAAAAAATTATTTAAAAAAATGTTCCTTAAAAAATAAAATTAAAAAAAAACTTTTTTTAAAAAAATGTTTTAAAAATAAAATAAAAACTTATTTTAAAAAAACATTACTTAGAAAAATAAAATAAAATAAAAGCTTTATTTTAAAAAATTAAAATAAAAAAACTTTTTAGAAATAATATATTTTATATATAATGCAAATTTACCATTTTATCCTTTTAAAATTAATGAAAAGAAGTTGAGTAATTATGGTGAAATATTATATGAAATTGAGTGACAATAGTGAAATAAAAAATTGAATGGTTGTGATGATACTAAGTATAAAATTGGATGATCCTGGTAAAAATAAAAGTCAAATCGAGTGATCGTGATAACATTAAATATAAAGTTGAATTATCATGGATGGATTTGACCCTAATAATTAAACAAATCCTTGTTCTCAATTATATCTTTCGGGCCAGGTGCTGGTGATGATTGTAATGGGCATGGACCTGACAAAAAGTTTAATATACAGCAACTTGTACATATCGCAGGCTTGAAGTGGAATTAATTCTGTGTTCTTGCCTTCACCGTGAAGATAAATATGCACTGATTACAATGTATTTGAACAATACCATAAGAGCAAGTGGGATCGACTGTCGAGCTCCAAATCACTAAGCACATGTTTGGTTCAACTACAAAAGTTGATTAAAATTTAAGTTAAAATCAACAATTTATTTTAGCCACACATTTCATGAGTCTCGCAACTTTTCAATCCCTCGTTTTATCAACTTTTACCGAAATTTACAACGAGTTTAATTTTTATATAGGCTCAATCAAAGCTTGATTCGAGTTAATTCGATGGGTGGGTTTATACGTTGTTGACCATTCTTTCATTACAAATAGAGTCGAGGTGAACTTTACGCAACGTGTTTGTAGAAGAAAAAAGTGGTAATCCGATTTAAATTCAATTATTTATTTATTTATTTTGGAAATATTAGACAGTGTTAAAGTATTCGAGGCCATTATTATTAAAATAAGTGAACTTTTTGAAATTTAATGAGCAATCATTTAGTGCATCAAACATTATGATTATCAAACATCTTAAAACGTGAAAGACGAAGGTAATTCATAAATATAAAGAAAAAATATTTGCAAAAATAAATAACCCTGGAATAGAATATTAATGCATAAAGGTGACGAGAATAAAAAAACTACTTATTGTTTTATTTTAAAAAAAAAAAAATTGTCTAATTATGTATTGACACGTGTCCCTTATGTCATTGACTCTATTATTGTAGCAATGTTGATTCATATATATGCTAAAAGTCTGGTAGGCGATTGATTGCCGCAATTGACTCACAAGATATGGATATTTGGGCTTTGTCAACAAATTATTTGGATTTCAAAAAATGATTTTTAATTTTTATTTATAGAACGGATTTTGATTACAATCACGTTACGTGAACAAATAATTTGACATAGTGTCACATAATATTTTATCGTTGAATTGTTTTAAACACAATCAGTTATTTCACCCAATCACCTCCTGCCACATCTTCTGTCATTGCATATGGCACATTTTTCTGTCAAATTAGCATTATTCTTTTGATTACAATCATGCTTCAGGAGTGGATAATTTGGTATAATGGTTGACATATGTCACACGACATTTTATCTTCAAACTGTTTTAAACACAATCACTTGTCCCACCCAAACATATATGTGTATTTTTATTTTTTATTTTATTTATTTTTATCACAATGACTCGTTTTTTTTTTTTCTTTTGGGTCGTTGAAGATGTTTCTTACCTAAGAAAGTTATGTTTGTTTCTTAATCAAGCTGATGTACGGTTGATTCTTTGGTCCTATCCTATCCTACGTATGATCCCACTATTTCTTTTTCTTTTAGTTTGCTTTATAAAAAAGAACAACGTGTGTGATATCATCATAAAGTAACGATGAAATGTAGTTTCATCATATACAAGATGGAACAATGAACGTATAAGAATATAGTATGAGCTAAACTCGACTGTCTTTAAAAGTAGTGGATAGGACCCAACTTTCAATTAGCAAGCTAATGGTCCGAGCGAGGCCAATCGAACCAATCTCTATATTTTTTTTTAATTTCGAAAGTTTAATGCAATTAAACATTAAGACATAATGTTGTTGATACGTTGCATCGTTAAAATATTTGTGAATGATAATTCAACAATTTAAAAAAGGATTTTTAATCCATGTTTGGTTTAGATAAAAATTAATGAAATGTGTGATTAAAAATTTAATAAAAATTATGAATTTGAAGATAAATGTGTTTTAATAGATTTAGTTTAAAAAATAAGTTTGGGTGGCACAAACATGAGTCACTAACATGGAACTTTAATTAATTGTGTCGGTTGATTTCTTCACAATCTTTTCTTTTAACACCTTTTTCTACTTCAGGCGCAAATCATTAGCGCCGTCTAAATGGTTTTTTTTTTTATAATAATTATTTTTTTTATATAGAATTTAAATTTTTAATTAGGTGGGGACTAAGGTTGAATTGATTTCTCGTAAATTTTTTTTTTTAATTATTAAATTACGTATTCTAACGACCGATGTGCGAAAAATTAAAAGGGCAAAACTACTATAGTAACGTCCAAAGTTGGTCGAAATTGAGTTCACGATGTAACAGTGAATAAATAATTTTTTCATAAGTAATAGTAATTCATTCAAGTTAAAAAAATTAAAATTGCAACTTAGATCCTCATTTCTCATAAAAATGATTATCAAGTCCTAACTAACAAAATAAGTATTGCATGTTAGATCAAATTCATAGAGTAATGTTATTTTTTGCACCGATGCCAAGCACAAGTTTATGTAGTAATGGGAACATAAAAAAAGTTACATTTTTTAAATCATTATAGGCGATTAACCGATAATACTTAGAATTATTTAGAGCCATAGGCGCCGTACATAAGAAGAAATAAAGTTGACTATTTCGATGTCCGGACATCAAGCGTCGCCTCATAATTAACAAAAGTATAATTAATACATCAAGAGAAAATATCACACTAAAATGGTATTCATACAAAAGCCAAGTATGTAAAATTAAAAAAAGAAAAAGTATTACAAAAGAAATAATCATATGATTACATACAGAAAACTTAAGCAAAAAGATAGCCAAATGAGAAATGCAACACAAAGTTAGCACTTTTTCTCAAAAATGGTCCATGAAGTGAGTGGTTTTGATGGATGGTCTCATGGAGCTTGAGATGAGGCTGGTCCCATTAAAAATCTGCCACTTTACTTCATAACATGATAAGAATACATTTGTTTGTCCATTCCCAACTTGTTTGGGTTGTGTTTATAAACGATTTTGTTTATAAATGGACGGATATTTGTGAATCTCAAAAAATATGTTAATAAAAAATAATTTGACCCTTTATAAGATTTTATTATAAACGGTTTATAAACATTTATCAGAGATATAATTGGGGCTCGTTTATCATGGTTTTTGAAAAGTTAAAAGATGTTTTTGAGATTTAAAAGTTACTTTTGAATCCGTTTGGTTAATTTTATGAAAATGTTTATTCTAGTTAAGAAAACTTTTATAGGGAGTTGGTCAAATATGATTTCCTGTCAAAGTAGTGGAATATGAAACTCTTTTAAAAATTAGATTTCAAGCAAAAATTAAGGGCTCGTTTGGCATAATTCTTGCTTCATGTAAATGAGCTTTTAAAGGAAATTACCTTGATTTTGGTTTGATATTAATTTTTAAAAGAGTTTCATATTCCCCGAAGTGTTTTTCGAGGAAGCCACGTTGGATCAATTTCATCTGAAAACTTTTCTAATTAGAAGAAGTACTTAAATAAAATTAGTTCAACGGATTCAAAAGTAATTTATTTTTCAAAAGTCATGCTTCCTTAAAAAATATTGGACCCTTTACAATTTATAGAATACCTGTCCATTATGCAGTTCTCTTTCTATCGTGGACGCTTTCACCATATTCTTTACAATTTATAAAATTTTAATTCGAGTATTACCTGTGAAGTGAAAAGATAAAATATTATTTGTGAGATAAAAAGTTTATTTTGAACACGTTTTAATAATTTTTTGAAAGTAATTTATTTGATTAGAAGAATTTTTTTGAGGAATCATATTTAAGATAAATTTCACATTAAACTTTTTTACAAAAAGTAAAAGCAAAAGTAAAAAAATCTTATTAAACAGGTCCCAATATCTCTATCGATCGCAATTGCCATTTCCATTTCAAGTTTTAAAAATATTGGTTGAATGCCACTGGGTAGATCTTTTCCGTGTTAGTTTTGATCAGAATACATATTGCAGTAATATCTAGTTTCAGTACGGTTCTTGAATTGTTGGTATTTATCAAATTGAGTATATTGGTATTGTGTTAGTTCGTGTGTAAAGCTATCAAGTTATATAACTCGATATCAAGTACTTTATTGATGAGAGATACCAGATGTACACCGAACTTTAGTTTAAAAATAGCAAAATTCTTTACTGATTGTAAAATTGTGTTAGTGAAAATTACAAGATATGTCCACTTTCACATGGTCATTTGTAAAAAAGTCCAAAATTTATTCAATGTCCATTTTACAATATTTTTTTACCAAAATACCATTGTTAACAATTTATAACTCCACACTAAAGATAACAATGTGCATAAGAATTTTGTTGGCCAATAAAATTTTGACACATAACAATATAACATGTTCTACTTATTTCAAAAGCACACATGTCAAATCATAATAAAATGCTATATTTTTCATTGACTCGTGTATGAAGTATCAAGAACTACATTTCAAATGTTAAGAACTTTATAAAATATAGAGAACTCTCATGCTCGGAATGAAATCTCGTTTTAGACAAATGAAGTATCAAGATAAACAGAGTTTAAATATCGAGAACATCATTTTAATATAACTTATCATTGAAGCTAGTTATTCTTTTCGAAATTCGTGACAAATTGAAAAAAAAATGCTTCATTTTTCATTAAGGATATAATAGACAATTTAGTAAATTTGATCATTTTTATAAGAATTATCAAAATTAGACATTTTTTAATTGATAAACATAAAATTAGACATTTTTGTAAATTCCTGTTGTGTTATTCAGTTATCGTAGAGTGTTCATGCTTCTAAATCACGACAATTTAGTCAGCTTGTCAAATTTGGCCTTTGTCCTCTTCACAGTCTGATTTGATTTATCAACTTTGGTTTCATCAAATTCCACTGATTATGATAGGAGAGGATGATAATCATGCCCTCTTCATTGAACCATTTTCTTTATTAATAATTCAATTTATCATTTCTAAGCCACGTTATTTTAAAATAGTAGATTGACAGAGAATGTATAATTAAAAAATAATTCGAAAACATCGTAGTGTAAAAGAATCGAAGACAACATCTCTTTGAATTCGTAAATCTTAGAAGATTATCTTTTCCAGTTTTATATATTATATTTCCAATTATTAGTTCTTTAAAATCCCACCTTAATGGAGAATAATTTTTAAAAAGGGAGAAGAAAAACTGAATCAATTAACCGTACGAATAGCCACAAAAGTTGGATATTAAATTTTGCATTTTTGAAAGGTAAGAGAAGGAAAAACAAAAGGCAAACTTTACATTTCCTAAATTGAAGCAAGGCTGAAGGAAAGTCAGCTTTTACTTTTTACCATTTTGACCTTTACACCAAGTAATTGGATTGAATTTATGGGTTTTTAAAGGGTAATAGAAATTTATTACCCATAATTACAGTAATTTAGGATTTTTTTTTTTAAAAAAAACATAGAATCAATTGTGAGAAAAAACAAACAGTGAAAGTGAAATGCAATACAATATCATTGAATTCCAAAACTGTGCCAATATCTTTGTCATTTATGAACTGTCTATCAGTATCTTTTATTAATGTAAGAAACACAAATAATTAACATTAATCCCTCACTCCGCCCCAGGTCTGCTGTAAACTTCCCTTCTCATTTAAAAGAGTTTTGTTTGCAGAAAGTTTGAGTTTTCTCATCGTGTGATTAACGTAAAACAGAAACAAAAAAAGCATTTTCAGTTTGGCTTCTTTCGAACCTGCAAAGGCCAGACATTCAAAATTTCTATTGTCTCCCACAAGTCCATTTGCTTTTCTGTAGCAAGTTTACTATATACTCACCTTTTTTTTTTTTCCAGTTCCTGGGATTCTGAAAGCAAAGAAAACTTTTTTAATAGCTTGTTGGAAAGTGAAAGTTACTGTTCTGCGGTGGAGGTGGTAGTTGTGTTCATGGATTTATGGGATTTATTGGTGATGTCGCCTTGCAGAAGCCAGAAGAAGCCGCAGAAGCATTAATGATACGAAATTGGTTGAATTGAAGGTCAAAGAGAAAAAAGGGTTTTGGGGTATTGGTACTGTTTCCTTTTGTTTTTTCTGAAATTTAGGCCTAATCCAAAAATGGGATTTGGTTTTCTTGGTTCTTTTTTTATTCTAACACTGTTCTTTAAGCCTTTGGTTTCTCAACAACCCAATACAGACGGGTCATTTATCTTTGATTTCTTGCAAAAAATGTACTCAGGTTCTTCCAAAGATTATGACTTTTCTGCCCCTTTTTGTTCATGGAGGGGTGTGTCTTGTGATGCCAATAGAGAGAATGTTGTGAAATTGGAAGTAACTGGTTTGGGTTTATCTGGTGTAATTCCTGATGACACAATCGGGAAATTGTCAAAGCTTGAAACTTTGGATCTGAGTAGTAACAAAATCACTTCTTTCCCCTCTGATTTCTGGAGTTTGGGTACACTCAAGAATCTAAATCTTTCCTTTAACCAATTTTCTGGAAATCTCCCAAGTAACATGGGCAATTTTGGTCACCTCCAAATTCTCGACCTCTCCTTCAACAATTTCTCTGGGCTTATCCCTGAAGCAATAAGCTCTCTTGTCAGTTTGGAAGTTCTTAATCTCAGTCAGAATGGATTTGAGTCGACCATTCCTTTGGGGATCTCACAATGCATGTCCTTGGTCTCCATTGATCTTTCCGTAAACAAGCTCAACGGCTCTCTTCCTCGAGATTTTGGTGCTGCATTGACGAAGCTGGAATTTTTGAACCTGGCTAATAATGAGATTGAGGGCCGGGATACAGATTTTTCGGGGATGAAATTGATCAGATATCTTAATATTTCAGGCAATCTGTTTAAGGGTTCAGTTGTTGGTGTCTTTGACGGGCCTTTGAAGGTGATTGATTTGAGCAGAAACCAATTTCAAGGCCACATTGCTGAGGTAAATTCCAGTTCCACCTTCAATTGGTCCAAGTTGGTTTATTTGGATTTATGTGAGAATCAGCTTAGTGGAGAGTTTTTCAGTGGCTTGAATTATGCTCATAATATCAAATACCTTAATCTTGCACAAAACAGATTCACCAGACAACATTTTTTGTCAATTAATATGCTCTCCAATTTAGAGTATCTAAATCTGTCTAGTACTAATATGATTGGTGAAATTCCGAGTAATATCTCATATTTGAGTAGTTTGACAACCCTCGATCTTTCAAAAAACCATTTGAATAACCGTATTCCTCCCTTTGGTACCAAGAACCTTCAAGTTCTTGATGTTTCTCACAACAATCTAAGCGGAGACATCCCATTGATGCTTTTAGAAGGACTCCGAGAGATGGAGAGGTTTAATTTCTCTTATAACAACCTAAGCTTTTGTGGTTCACAAATTCCCTCAGAAAACCTCCAATCCGCTTTCATTGGGTCGGTGAACAGCTGCCCTATTGCTGCAAACCCGGCCTTCTTTAAAATAAAATCTCATAAGCATAGAGGACTAAAGCTTGCCCTCGCTCTAACCCTCTCAATGGTTTGTCTACTTGTGGGTTTGCTCTTTTTAGCCATCGGATGTCGAAGAAAAACCAGAAATTGGGCAGTGAAACAGAATTCCTACAGAGAAGAACAAACTATCTCGGGACCCTTCTCGTTCCAGACCGATTCAACCACTTGGGTAGCTGATGTTAAGCAAGCAACGTCTGTCCCAGTTGTAATCTTTGAAAAGCCATTGCTTAATTTTACATTTGCAGACCTCTTGACTGCAACTTGTCATTTTGATCGGGGCTCATTGTTGGCAGAAGGGAGGTTTGGACCAGTTTATGGTGGACTATTACCGGGAGGAGTTCATGTGGCTGTTAAAGTTCTAGTCCATGGTTCGACTATGACTGATCATGAAGCTGCTAGAGAGCTTGAGTATCTTGGTCGTATAAAGCATCCTAATCTTGTTCCTCTAACTGGATATTGCTTGGCTGGAGAGCAGAGGATTGTGATTTATGAATTCATGGAAAATGGAAATCTGCAGAACTTGCTTTATGATTTGCCACTTGGTGTTCAAGCTACAGAAGACTGGACCACTGACACTTGGGAAGAAGATGAAAATAATGGGATACAAAATGTTGGGACAAAAGGATCACTAATAACATGGAGATTTAGGCACAAAATTGCGCTTGGCACAGCTCGTGCAATGGCATTTCTTCATCATGGCTGTTCGCCTCCAATTATACACAAAGACGTCAAAGCAAGCAGTGTTTATCTTGACTCAAACTTGGAACCACGATTATCAGACTTTGGATTGGCTAGAATTTTTGGGAATGAGTCTGACAACGAGATAGCAAGTGGTTTGCCAGGGTATTTGGCACCAGAGTTTCTACAGCCAGAAATCAGCTCTCCAAAGTCTCCGACTCCAAAATCTGATGTTTATGGATTTGGAATAATTCTTTTTGAACTAATTACTGGGAAAAGGCCTGTTGAAGATGATTATCCAGATGAAAATGAAGCATCTTTAGTAAGTTGGGTGAGAGGTTTAGTAAGGAGGAATCATGCATCACGAGCTATTGATCCCAAAATACGCGGAACAGGACCAGATGAACAAATAGTCGAGGCTTTGAAGATTGGGTATCTATGCACAGCTGAAATTCCTTCAAAGCGGCCAAGTATGCAACAGGTAGTTGGACTTCTGAAGGATCTTGAGCCAATCACACAAAAATGAATACATCGAATAGGAGAGAATGTTCATTTTTTAACAAACTTTTGTTAGATCTTTTCAATTGATGGACTCTCCCTTGCTACCTTGAAGATATCGTGAAGCAGCCTTATTTTTGTTTGCAACTCTTGCCATTTTCTCGTATATGCTTTTGTTGGTTAGTATATGCTTGATTGATACACCGTAACTTGATCCTTAAAAATCATTTTGTTCATGCATTTTATTTGTTTGTTGATACTCTCTAATTTCGTCTGATAATATTGTCGACAAAAGTGCTGAGGTAATCGGAATTCTGGTATGTCTATATTTATGCATTTCACATATAGCGTTTACAGAGAATAGAGATTATTCATGCATATTTCCCATTCTGCTAAACCGATAGATGCTTGTCGATGATTCTGAATACTTCAATAGATAAACCCTTTATGTGGTAGTGTTTGTGTCTTCTCCTTGATGTAGGGAGAATCAATTCGGGGGTATTTTGGTAATTTGTCGCGACGTTGTCGGAATGGGCTGAAATTTGACAGGCGGCTTGGAAACGGCCCGAAAAGTTGGACTCGGGGAGGTCTCGTGATTTTAGGCAAATTCCAACGTTTAGGCCTCCGAATTGTTATTAACAAACAAACTTAAATAGGTTAAGGGTAGGTTTAGGGTTTAGGCTTTTAGGTCAAACAAACAGGGCCCAATAACAGATAGATTAAGTGGGCTAACCCTGAAAGCCATCCAAAACGTTCGGGTCGGGCCATGAGCAACACTAATACAATTAGGCTACTTCGAATGGTCCAAGTGGGTTACGTGATTCGATTGGTCTGATTGTGGTGTCATCATATCATTTCAATCATCGGCCGAGACCTATGAAATATTATCCAACTAAAAATACCGATTTAACATCATAGCCCGGATTTATTGGGTATCAAAAAACCCAACAAATCTCCACCTTGATCCCAATAAATCTGCAAGTAGACAAAACACACAGTTTACACTTGCACAATCAAGGTAACCAATAAAATTGGCATCACAGACCTTACCTCGTGTCTCCACCTGAAACACATACCATACCTGTTCCATATACTCACCAGGGCTAAGGTCAAGAACACCCAAGTAGAAACAGATAAGCACAGCAATCAATCAAGAGCAAATAAAACATGCGACGGAGATATCACACAGGATAACACAGAGATCTAATCACACTCGTTCACACAGAACAACACATTAACACCAAGTTAATCAACAGGCCAACACATACGCAACACATGCATAAATGACCTCACAAAGATCTCACCACACTTATCCTATCCCATTTCGTGTTGCTCACTCACCTCGAGAACACATATCTCACCTTATCGCCCACCTGCTCACTAGACTAATCACTCAAACAAACAAACAAACAAACATGTCTAACGGTAAGCCTCTATAGATCCTAAGTTCTCGGGATAATCCTCTATCAACACATCACTTCTCCAACCTACGTGGATAATGGGTCTCCACCTAACAGAAGTGATAGAAGTGTCTCACTCACACTCCACCTGATCAGGGTCTCTACCAGATAAAGGATTCCAGACATTTGATCACCTCTCCACCGTGATCCAAATGTCACACACCACATCCCACGGTACAACCAATGTACCCCTAGGCATCTATACTCCACCTTACAGAAAGACACACAACACACTGCAAATGCATCACAAATCCACAATTCATGCAAACAATTACACACAGTAATAAGATCACTTAAAACATGTCAATGCACATATCAAACATATTGAAAAAATGTAACATATAACCACGCAACAGAATCAAGTAATCACACACATGCAGAAAAGGATTACACACAGATGCAAAAGCAGTAACTAAGGCTACACTCAGTAAACCTCACTAGGGTCATCACTCGACCCTATAAGCAAATTCGCATCACCTCTCTCCTTACTCTTCTTCTTGGGACAGTCCCTAATAAAGTGTCCAGACTTACCACATCTGTAACACCGTCTACTACTAGACTTGTCCCAACTCTTGTTCTTTTTCTTACCACCATCATCACTCGAGTCACTACTCGAATCACTACAGTTTTGAGCTCTACCCAGATTCATTTGCTTAAATTTCATTCTACTCCTTATCATAAGAAGCTCACCACTTTTCTTATCTTCTCTTTCAGCCTTAATCTCCATATCCTTACTTCTAAGGGAGTCAACAACAATTTCGGGTGTCAAAGTGTCTCTACCATACTTAATAGCATTTTTGACTTCACGATAAGTATCAGGTATAGCATTCAGCAAAATAATAGTTTTGTAAGTTTCAGACACCGACTCACCACAATTAACAATATCTTGAACAAGTTTGTTAAACACATCCAAATTGTCATCCAGGTCCTTTGAAGGATCCATTTTAAAACTGAAAAAACGCTCAAGCAAGTAGAGCTTGTTTGGAGTAGATTTAAGCAAATACAGATCTTCCAACTTTTTCCAAAGTTCTTTTGTAGAATCAAGTTTTCCAACTTTTCTCAAAACAGTGTCAGATATGTGTAAAATAATAGAGGTGTAAGCAAGCTCATCAGCCTCTTCTTTTTGTTCTTTTGAAAAATCAGCGGGAAGACTCCCATCAATAGCTTTTGAAACCTTTTGTTGAACCAAAATACCTCTCATTTTCTGTTGCCAAATAGAAAAATCACCTTTTCCATTAAAAATTCCCAAATCAAATTTGTGCGTTGTCATTTTCAAAACAGGGAACACAAAATCACAATTAAGACACACAAAGCAATCCTAGGTATTCTAGGAACTTATCAATGCAACCAAAGAGATATCAACAAAACAGTTTCACACACGATATATCACAAACGATAATATGCCGCAATGAATCAAAAGATCAAATTTCAATCACGAGCAACGAAGAACAATTAATTCCTAATTTCTAGCACAAGCAATGGTTACCCCTTCACGGTAACCCCAATCCTAATGTCACCCCACACGATGACGCGCTAGTGCAGAAATTAACGAGAGGATAAGCCAATTTACCAGAGCGGACTTATCTGAGTCCGTAAGTTTCGAGGAATACAATTTAACACTTTAGGGCCACCACTATTCGCCCTAAAGTTTGCAGCAACCGATGGAATGCAAAACGGAATTGCGAACGAGCAAGGGCAAAATCGTCCAACTTTCTCTGTGAAACCTGAAACACTAAACAAAAAATATCAGCACGTTCACAAAATCAAGTAGAACAAACTGCCTGAAGAGACCGTCGCCGGATTCCTCCCCACGCGCCGCCGCCGCCGGCCGCCGTCACCACCACGCGCCGGATGCCCAGAAGCGCCTCGACCTGCACGTTCCACCAGTGGTCTTGGATTTTCCAAAAGGTCACTGGTTTGGCCGGAAAATGGATTTTCAGGTCCGGTTTTGGGCAAAAAAACGGGACAGAATTTTCTTCTGGTTTCTGCTCGATTTCAGCTCGATTTCTGGACTGATTTTGGCCGGGGGGACAGGTAAAATAAAAAAAAGAACAGAAAAAAAAAAAAGAAAAAGAAGGAAAAAAAAAAAGAGAATATAAATAGAAAAAAAAGGAGAAAAATAGGAAAAAAAAGAAAGAAAAAAAAGGAAAAAAAAAAGAGAAAAAAAAAAAAAAAAAGAGATAGAAAGAAAAAATCACCACCCTAATGCTCTGATACCATAATGTTGAATTATTGACCTTTGATTTCACCAAAACCGGGCTCAGTCAATCAACCAATCGACACCACAACACAAACCAATCGAATCCCAAACCGAACACTTCCCAATGTTTGGTTGCTCCAACTGAAAACAGCCCACTTAGGACTATGGTGTGAAGATGAAGAACAACTATCTTTAAACCACCAAGGCAAAGGGAGAAAGGAAGGAGAAAGAAGAATGTCCACCAAGAAGCACAAAGCAAGACAATGGAGGTCGGTTTCTCTTCCTTCACAAAATAGACGGGTTGCTCTTATTTTTCTTCCACACTAATTGTCATTAACAAACAAACTTAAATAGGTTAAGGGTAGGTTTAGGGTTTAGGCTTTTAGGTCAAACAAACAGGGCCCAATAACAGATAGATTAAGTGGGCTAACCCTGAAAACCATCCAAAACGTTCGGGTCGGGCCATGAGCAACACTAATACAATTAGGCTACTTCGAATGGTCCAAGTGGGTTACGTGATTCGATTGGTCTGATTGTGGTGTCATCATATCATTTCAATCATCGGCCGAGACCTATGAAATATTATCCAACTAAAAATACCGATTTAACATCATAGCCCGGATTTATTGGGTATCAAAAAACCCAACAAATCTCCACCTTGATCCCAATAAATCTGCAAGTAGACAAAACACACAGTTTACACTTGCACAATCAAAGTAACCAATAAAATTGGCATCACAGACCTTACCTCGTGTCTCCACCTGAAACACATACCATACCTGTTCCATATACTCACCAGGGCTAAGGTCAAGAGCACCCAAGTAGAAACAGATAAGCACAGCAATCAATCAAGAGCAAATAAAACATGCGACGGAGATATCACACATGATAACACAGAGATCTAATCACACTCGTTCACACAGAACAACACATTAACACCAAGTTAATCAACAGGCCAACACATACGCAACACATGCATAAATGACCTCACAAAGATCTCACCACACTTATCCTATCCCATTTCGTGTTGCTCACTCACCTCGAGAACACATATCTCACCTCATCGCCCACCTGCTCACTAGACTAATCACTCAAACAAACAAACAAACAAACAAACAAACATGTCTAACGGTAAGCCTCTATAGATCCTAAGTTTTCGGGATAATCCTCTATCAACACATCACTTCTCCAACCTACGTGGATAATGGGTCTCCACCTAACAGAAGTGATAGAAGTGTCTCACTCACACTCCACCTGATCAGGGTCTCTACCAGATAAAGGATTCCAGACATTTGATCACCTCTCCACCGTGATCCAAATGTCACACACCACATCCCACGGTACAACCAATGTACCCCTAGGCATCTATACTCCACCTTACAGAAAGACACACAACACACTGCAAATGCATCGCAAAAATCCACAATTCATGCAAACAATTACACACAGTAATAAGATCACTTAAAACATGTCAATGCACATATCAAACATATTGAAAAATGTAACATATAACCACGCAACAGAATCAAGTAATCACACGCATGCAGAAAAGGATTACACACAGATGCAAAAGCAGTAACTAAGGTTACACTCAGTAAACCTCACTAGGGTCATCACTCGACCCTATAAGCAAATTCGCATCACCTCTCTCCTTACTCTTCTTCTTGGGACAGTCCCTAATAAAGTGTCCAGACTTACCACATCTGTAACACCGTCTACTACTAGACTTGTCCCAACTCTTGTTCTTTTTCTTACCACCATCATCACTCGAGTCACTACTCGAATCACTACAGTTTTGAGCTCTACCCAGATTCATTTGCTTAAATTTCATTCTACTCCTCATCATAAGAAGCTCACCACTTTTCTTATCTTCTCTTTCAGCCTTAATCTCCATATCCTTACTTCTAAGGGAGTCAACAACAATTTCGGGTGTCAAAGTGTCTCTACCATACTTAATAGCATTTTTGACTTCACGATAAGTATCAGGTATAGCATTCAGCAAAATAATAGCTTTGTAAGTTTCAGACACCGACTCACCACAATTAACAATATCTTGAACAAGTTTGTTAAACACATCCAAATTGTCATCCAGGTCCTTTGAAGGATCCATTTTAAAACTGAAAAAACGCTCAAGCAAGTAGAGCTTGTTTGGAGTAGATTTAAGCAAATACAGATCTTCCAACTTTTTCCAAAGTTCTTTTGTAGAATCAAGTTTTCCAACTTTTCTCAAAACAGTGTCAGATATGTGTAAAATAATAGAGGTGTAAGCAAGCTCATCAGCCTCTTCTTTTTGTTCTTTTGAAAAATCAGCGGGAAGACTCCCATCAATAGCTTTTGAAACCTTTTGTTGAACCAAAATACCTCTCATTTTCTGTTGCCAAATAGAAAAATCACCATTTCCATTAAAAATTCCCAAATCAAATTTGTGCGTTGTCATTTTCAAAACAGGGAACACAAAATCACAATTAAGACACACAAAGCAATCCTAGGTATTCTAGGAACTTATCAATGCAACCAAAGAGATATCAACAAAACAGTTTCACACACGATATATCACAAACGATAATATGCCGCAATGAATCAAAAGATCAAATTTCAATCACGAGCAACGAAGAACAATTAATTCCTAATTTCTAGCACAAGCAATGGTTACCCCTTCACGGTAACCCCAATCCTAATGTCACCCCACACGATGACGCGCTAGTGCAGAAATTAACGAGAGGATAAGCCAATTTACCAGAGCGGACTTATCTGAGTCCGTAAGTTTCGAGGAATACAATTTAACACTTTAGGGCCACCACTATTCGCCCTAAAGTTTGCAGCAACCGATGGAATGCAAAACGGAATTGCGAACGAGCAAGGGCAAAATCGTCCAACTTTCTCTGTGAAACCTGAAACACTAAACAAAAAATATCAGCACGTTCACAAAATCAAGTAGAACAAACTGCCTGAAGAGACCGTCGCCGGATTCCTCCCCACGCGCCGCCGCCGCCGGCCGCCGTCACCACCACGCGCCGGATGCCCAGAAGCGCCTCGACCTGCACGTTCCACCAGTGGTCTTGGATTTTCCAAAAGGTTACTAGTTTGGCCGGAAAATGGATTTTCAGGTCCGGTTTTGGGCAAAAAACGGGACAGAACTTTCTTCTGGTTTCTGCTCGATTTCAGCTCGATTTCTGGACTGATTTTGGCCGAAAAAATCACCACCTAAAGCTCTGATACCATATGTTGAATTATTGACCTTTGATTTCACCAAACCGGGCTCAGTCAATCAACCAATCGACACCACAACACAAACCAATCGATCCCAAACCGAACACTTCCCAATGTTTGGTTGCTCCAACTGAAAACAGCCCACTTAGGACTATGGTGTGAAGATGAAGAACAACTATCTTTAAACCACCAAGGCAAAGGGAGAAAGGAAGGAGAAAGAAGAATGTCCACCAAGAAGCACAAAGCAAGACAATGGAGGTCGGTTTCTCTTCCTTCACAAAAATAGACGGGTTGCTCTTATTTTTCTTCCACACTAATTGTCATTAACAAACAAACTTAAATAGGTTAAGGGTAGGTTTAGGCTTTAGGCTTTTAGGTCAAACAAACAGGGCCCAATAACAGATAGAATAAGTGGGCTAACCCTGAAAGCCATCCAAAACGTTCGGGTCGGGCCATGAGCAACACTAATACAATTAGGCTACTTCGAATGGTCCAAGTGGGTTACGTGATTCGATTGGTCTGATTGTGGTGTCATCATATCATTTCAATCATCGGCCGAGACCTATGAAATATTATCCAACTAAAAATACCGATTTAACATCATAGCCCGGATTTATTGGGTATCAAAAAACCCAACAAATCTCCACCTTGATCCCAATAAATCTGCAAGTAGACAAAACACACAGTTTACACTTGCACAATCAAGGTAACCAATAAAATTGGCATCACAGACCTTACCTCGTGTCTCCACCTGAAACACATACCATACCTGTTCCATATACTCACCAGGGCTAAGGTCAAGAACACCCAAGTAGAAACAGATAAGCACAGCAATCAATCAAGAGCAAATAAAACATGCGACGGAGATATCACACAGGATAACACAGAGATCTAATCACACTCGTTCACACAGAACAACACATTAACACCAAGTTAATCAACAGGCCAACACATACGCAACACATGCATAAATGACCTCACAAAGATCTCACCACACTTATCCTATCCCATTTCGTGTTGCTCACTCACCTCGAGAACACATATCTCACCTTATCGCCCACCTGCTCACTAGACTAATCACTCAAACAAACAAACAAACAAACATGTCTAACGGTAAGCCTCTATAGATCCTAAGTTCTCGGGATAATCCTCTATCAACACATCACTTCTCCAACCTACGTGGATAATGGGTCTCCACCTAACAGAAGTGATAGAAGTGTCTCACTCACACTCCACCTGATCAGGGTCTCTACCAGATAAAGGATTCCAGACATTTGATCACATCTCCACCGTGATCCAAATGTCACACACCACATCCCACGGTACAACCAATGTACCCCTAGACATCTATACTCCACCTTACAGAAAGACACACAACACACTGCAAATGCATCACAAAAATCCACAATTCATGCAAACAATTACACACAGTAATAAGATCACTTAAAACATGTCAATGCACATATCAAACATATTGAAAAAATGTAACATATAACCACGCAACAGAATCAAGTAATCACACACATGCAGAAAAGGATTACACACAGATGCAAAAGCAGTAACTAAGGCTACACTCAGTAAACCTCACTAGGGTCATCACTCAACCCTATAAGCAAATTCGCATCACCTCTCTCCTTACTCTTCTTCTTGGGACAGTCCCTAATGAAGTGTCCAGATTTACCACAACTGTAACACCGTCTACCACTAGACTTGTCCCACTTCTTACACTTCTTCTTACTATCATCATCACTCGAGTCGCTACTCGAATCACTACAGTTTTGAGCTCTACCCAGATTCATTTGCTTAAATTTCATTCTACTCCTTATCATAAGAAGCTCACCACTTTTCTTATCTTCTCTTTCAGCCTTAATCTCCATATCCTTACTTCTAAGGGAGTCAACAACAATTTCGGGTGTCAAAGTGTCTCTACCATACTTAATAGCATTTTTGACTTCACGATAAGTATCAGGTATAGCATTCAGCAAAATAATAGCTTTGTAAGTTTCAGACACCGACTCACCACAATTAACAATATCTTGAACAAGTTTGTTAAACACATCCAAATTGTCATCCATATCTTTTGAAGAATCCATTTTGAAACTGAAAAATCTTTCAAGCAAGTACAATTTATTAGGAGTAGATTTGAGCAAATATAAATCCTCTAACTTTTTCCAAAGTTCTTTTGTAGAATCAAGTTTTCCAACTTTTCTCAAAACAGTGTCAGACAGGTGTAAAATAATAGAGGTGTAAGCAAGCTCATCAGCCTCTTCTTTTTGTTCTTTTGAAAAATCAGCGGGAAAACTCCCATCAATAGCTTTTGAAACCTTTTGTTGAACCAAAATACCTCTCATTTTCTGTTGCCAAATAGAAAAATCACATTTTCCATTAAAAATTCTCAAATCAAATTTGTGCGTTGTCATTTTCAAACAAGAAACACAAAGTCACAATTAAGCCGCACAAAGCAGAACTAGGTATTCTTGGGAATAGTCAATGCAACCAAAGAGATATCAACAAAAAACAGTTTCACTCACAGTATATCAGAAAACCGATAATATGATGTAATTAATCAAAAGAACAAATTTCAATCACGTAACGAACGAAAAGAGCAATTACTTCCTAATTTCTAGCACAAGCAATGGTTACCCTTTCACGGTAACCCCAATCCTAATGTCACCCCACACGATGACGCGCTAGTGCAGAAATTAACGAGAGGATAAGCCAATTTACCAGAGCGGACTTATCTGAGTCCGTAAGTTTCGAGGAATACAATTTAACACTTTAGGGCCACCACTATTCGCCCTAAAGTTTGCAGCAACCGATGGAATGCAAAACGGAATTGCGAACGAGCAAGGGCAAAATCGTCCAACTTTCTCTGTGAAACCTGAAACACTAAACAAAAAATATCAGCACGTTCACAAAATCAAGTAGAACAAACTGCCTGAAGAGACCGTCGCCGGATTCCTCCCCACGCGCCGCCGTCACCACCACGCGCCGGATGCCCAGAAGCGCCTCGACCTGCACGTTCCACCAGTGGTCTTGGATTTTCCAAAAGGTTACTAGTTTGGCCGGAAAATGGATTTTCAGGTCCGGTTTTGGGCAAAAAACGGGACATAATTTTCTTCTGGTTTCTGCTCGATTTCAGCTCGATTTCTGGACTGATTTTGGCCGGAAAAATCACCACCTAAAGCTCTGATACCATATGTAGAATTATTGACCTTTGATTTCACCAAACCGGGCTCAGTTAACCACCAAGAATACACCACAATCGACCAAACGATCCCAAACCGAACACTTCCCAATGTTTGGTTGCTCCAACTGAAAACAGCCCACTTAGGACTATGGTGTGAAGATGAAGAACAACTATCTTTAAACCACCAAGGCAAAGGGAGAAAAGGAAGGAGAAAGAAGAATGTCCACCAAGAAGCACAAAGCAAGACAATGGAGGTCGGTTTCTCTTCCTTCACAAAAATAGACGGGTTGCTCTTATTTTTCTTCCACACTAATTGTCATTAACAAACAAACTTAAATAGGTTAAGGGTAGGTTTAGGGTTTAGGCTTTTAGGTCAAACAAACAGGGCCCAATAACAGATAGATTAAGTGGGCTAACCCTGAAAGCCATCCAAAACGTTCGGGTCGGGCCATGAGCAACACTAATACAATTAGGCTACTTCGAATGGTCCAAGTGGGTTACGTGATTCGATTGGTCTGATTGTGGTGTCATCATATCATTTCAATCATCGGTCGAGGCCTATGAAATATTATCCAACTAAAATACCGATTTAACATCATAGCCCGAATTTATTGGGTATCAAAAAACCCAACAAATCTCCACCTTGATCCCAATAAATCTGCAAGTAGACAAAACACACAGTTTACACTTGCACAATCAAGGTAACCAATAAAATTGGCATCACAGACCTTACCTCGTGTCTCCACCTGAAACACATACCATACCTGTTCCATATACTCACCAGGGCTAAGGTCAAGAACACCCAAGTAGAAACAGATAAGCACAGCAATCAATCAAGAGCAAATAAAACATGCGACGGAGATATCACACAGGATAACACAGAGATCTAATCATACTCGTTCACACAGAACAACACATTAACACCAAGTTAATCAACATGCCAACACATACGCAACACATGCATAAATAACCTCACAAAAATCTCACCACACTTATCCTATCCCATTTCGTGTTGCTCACTCACCTCGAGAACACATATCTCACCTCATCGCCCACCTGCTCACTAGACTAATCACTCAAACAAACAAACAAACAAACAAACATGTCTAACGGTAAGCCTCTATAGATCCTAAGTTCTCGGGATAATCCTCTATCAACACATCACTTCTCCAACCTACGTGGATAATGGGTCTCCACCTAACAGAAGTGATAGAAGTGTCTCACTCACACTCCACCTGATCAGGGTCTCTTCCAGATAAAGGATTCCAGACATTTGATCACATCTCCACTCGTGATCCAAATGTCACACTCAACATCCCACGGTACAACCAATGTACCCCTAGGCATCTATACTCCACCTTACAGAAAGACACACAACACACTGCAAATGCATCACAAAAATCCACAATTCATGCAAACAATTACACACAGTAATAAGATCACTTAAAACATGTCAATGCACATATCAAACATATTGAAAAAATGTAACATATAACCACGCAACAGAATCAAGTAATCACACACATGCAGAAAAGGATTACACACAGATGCAAAAGCAGTAACTAAGGCTACACTCAGTAAACCTCACTAGGGTCATCACTCGACCCTATAAGCAAATTCGCATCACCTCTCTCCTTACTCTTCTTCTTGGGACAGTCCCTAATAAAGTGTCCAGACTTACCACATCTGTAACACCGTCTACTACTAGACTTGTCCCAACTCTTGTTCTTTTTCTTACCACCATCATCACTCGAGTCACTACTCGAATCACTACAGTTTTGAGCTCTACCCAGATTCATTTGCTTAAATTTCATTCTACTCCTTATCATAAGAAGCTCACCACTTTTCTTATCTTCTCTTTCAGCCTTAATCTCCATATCCTTACTTCTAAGGGAGTCAACAACAATTTCGGGTGTCAAAGTGTCTCTACCATACTTAATAGCATTTTTGACTTCACGATAAGTATCAGGTATAGCATTCAGCAAAATAATAGTTTTGTAAGTTTCAGACACCGACTCACCACAATTAACAATATCTTGAACAAGTTTGTTAAACACATCCAAATTGTCATCCAGGTCCTTTGAAGGATCCATTTTAAAACTGAAAAAACGCTCAAGCAAGTAGAGCTTGTTTGGAGTAGATTTAAGCAAATACAGATCTTCCAACTTTTTCCAAAGTTCTTTTGTAGAATCAAGTTTTCCAACTTTTCTCAAAACAGTGTCAGATATGTGTAAAATAATAGAGGTGTAAGCAAGCTCATCAGCCTCTTCTTTTTGTTCTTTTGAAAAATCAGCGGGAAGACTCCCATCAATAGCTTTTGAAACCTTTTGTTGAACCAAAATACCTCTCATTTTCTGTTGCCAAATAGAAAAATCACCATTTCCATTAAAAATTCCCAAATCAAATTTGTGCGTTGTCATTTTCAAAACAGGGAACACAAAATCACAATTAAGACACACAAAGCAATCCTAGGTATTCTAGGAACTTATCAATGCAACCAAAGAGATATCAACAAAACAGTTTCACACACGATATATCACAAACGATAATATGCCGCAATGAATCAAAAGATCAAATTTCAATCACGAGCAACGAAGAACAATTAATTCCTAATTTCTAGCACAAGCAATGGTTACCCCTTCACGGTAACCCCAATCCTAATGTCACCCCACACGATGACGCGCTAGTGCAGAAATTAACGAGAGGATAAGCCAATTTACCAGAGCGGACTTATCTGAGTCCGTAAGTTTCGAGGAATACAATTTAACACTTTAGGGCCACCACTATTCGCCCTAAAGTTTGCAGCAACCGATGGAATGCAAAACGGAATTGCGAACGAGCAAGGGCAAAATCGTCCAACTTTCTCTGTGAAACCTGAAACACTAAACAAAAAATATCAGCACGTTCACAAAATCAAGTAGAACAAACTGCCTGAAGAGACCGTCGCCGATTCCCCGCGCCCCCACGTGCGCGCCGCCGCCGCCGGCCGGCCGCCGTCACCACCACGCGCCGGATGCCCAGAAGCGCCTCGACCTGCACGTTCCACCAGTGGTCTTGGATTTTCCAAAAGGTTACTAGTTTGGCCGGAAAATGGATTTTCAGGTCCGGTTTTGGGCAAAAAACGGGACAGAATTTTCTTCTGGTTTCTGCTCGATTTCAGCTCGATTTCTGGACTGATTTTGGCCGGAAAAATCACCACCTAAAGCTCTGATACCATATGTTGAATTATTGACCTTTGATTTCACCAAACCGGGCTCAGTCAATCAACCAATCGACACCACAACACAAACCAATCGATCCCAAACCGAACACTTCCCAATGTTTGGTTGCTCCAACTGAAAACAGCCCACTTAGGACTATGGTGTGAAGATGAAGAACAACTATCTTTAAACCACCAAGGCAAAGGGAGAAAGGAAGGAGAAAGAAGAATGTCCACCAAGAAGCACAAAGCAAGACAATGGAGGTCGGTTTCTCTTCCTTCACAAAAATAGACGGGTTGCTCTTATTTTTCTTCCACACTAATTGTCATTAACAAACAAACTTAAATAGGTTAAGGGTAGGTTTAGGGTTTAGGCTTTTAGGTCAAACAAACAGGGCCCAATAACAGATAGATTAAGTGGGCTAACCCTGAAAGCCATCCAAAACGTTCGGGTCGGGCCATGAGCAACACTAATACAATTAGGCTACTTCGAATGGTCCAAGTGGGTTACGTGATTCGATTGGTCTGATTGTGGTGTCATCATATCATTTCAATCATCGGCCGAGACCTATGAAATATTATCCAACTAAAAATACCGATTTAACATCATAGCCCGGATTTATTGGGTATCAAAAAACCCAACAAATCTCCACCTTGATCCCAATAAATCTGCAAGTAGACAAAACACACAGTTTACACTTGCACAATCGATTTGGTTCCAGGTGCCAGTCTCCCCAACCTGCCCCATTACCGGATGAGTCCTAAGGAGTTTGAAATTTTGCAGGGTCAAGTCACTGAATTATTGCAAAAGGGATTGATCAGGGAGAGCATGAGTCCTTGCGCAGTTCCAGCGTTGCTCACCCCGAAGAAAGATGGGTCGTGGAGGATGTGCATTGACAGTCGTGCTATCAATAGAATTACAGTGAAGTACAGGTTCCCTATCCCACGCTTGGATGATATGTTGGACATGTTAGAGGGGGCTCAAGTGTTCTCAAAAATTGACTTGAAAAGCGGGTATCACCAGATTCGGATTCGGTCAGGCGACGAGTGGAAAACGGCGTTCAAAACTCGTGAGGGTTTGTATGAATGGTTGGTTATGCCATTCGGGTTATCAAATGCACCTAGCACCTTCATGCGACTAATGAATCAGGTATTCCAGCCGTTTATTGGAAAGTTCATGGTTGTTTACTTTGATGATATCCTAATCTACAGCCGCAATGAAGCTGATCACTTAGGTCACTTACGAGAAATCCTAAGTGTCCTGAAGCTTAACCAGTTATATATCAACTTAAAGAAGTGCAGCTTTGTCACCAGCAGTTTAATCTTCTTGGGGTTTGTATTAGTGCAGAGGGAGTCAAGGTTGATGAAGCTAAGATTCAGGCGATTCGGGAATGGCCAGTCCCCAAAACAATCAGTGATGTACGCAGCTTTCATAGGCTGGCAACCTTCTATAGGCGGTTTGTGAGAAACTTTAGCACCATAGCAGCACCTCTCACAAACTGCTTGAAGCAGAAACATCTACTTTGGAGTGATGAAGCAGAAAAGAGTTTCGCTCTCTTGAAAGAGAAGTTGTCCACGGCCCCTGTTTTAGCCCTTCCGAATTTTGAGAATCTGTTTGAAGTTGATTGTGATGCTTCTGGTGTGGGTATTGGAGCCGTGTTGTCCCAAGAAAGACTAAGCGAGCCCAGATCAAGGTGGAGCACTTATGAGCAAGAATTGTATGCCGTGGTGCGAACATTACAGCATTGGGAGCCATATTTGATACAACGTGAGTTCATCCTTCATAGTGATCATCAAGCTCTGAAGTACTTGCAGAATTCGGCCAAACCTAACCGTATGCATGCTCGGTGGATTGCCTACATTCAGAGGTTCACGTTCTCCTTGAAGCATAAATCTAGAACACTCAATAAGGTAGCAGACGCATTGAGTCGGATGGCTCACTTGCTTACAGTTGTGCGGGCTGAGATTATCGGCTTTGAGTACCTGAAGGACCTCTATGCCACTGACGAAGATTTTAGCGAAATCTGGAAACCGGTCCTTTCTCATACCCACCCTTCTCCTAGCTTCCAGGTTCATGATGGATACCTGTTTCATGATGACCGCTTATGTATCCCTCGCGGATCGTTGCGGGAGCTCCTTATTCGGGAGGTACACGCCGGTGGACTGGGAGGTCACCTTGGGCGGGACAAAACCATCTCCTTGGTGGAGTCTCGGTATTATTGGCCACACTTGAAGAGGGATGTGGAGAAGTTTGTGCAACGCTGCTACATCTGCCAGACTGCTAAAGGGCAAGCACAGAACACCGGGTTATATACTCCGTTGCCTATTCCGGATGCTCCTTGGGAAGCTCTATCTATGGACTTCATCCTTGGCCTGCCCCGTACCCAGCGAGGTATGGACTCTGTTTTTGTCGTGGTGGACAGGTTCTCCAAAATGGCACACTTCATTCCTTGCAGAAAGACTTCGGACGCTAGCCACATTGCACATCTGTTCTTCAAGGAGGTAGTTCGCTTACACGGAGTCCCCAAATCCATCGTCTCTGACCGTGATACCAAGTTTCTGAGCCACTTTTGGCGCTCTCTGTGGCGCCGTTTCGATACAGCCTTGCAGTATAGCAGCACTTGCCATCCCCAAACAGATGGACAGACGGAGGTAGTGAACCGAACATTGGGCAACATCCTGCGTAGTCTGTGTCAAGATCATCCCAAGCAGTGGGACTTTGCTGTTTCCCAGGCAGAATTTGCATACAACTTGGTGCCTAACCGATCTAGTGGCAGGTCCCCCTTTGAAGTTGTTTACATCCGCCCCCACTTCATACGTTGGATGTGGTTCCGTTACCAAAGTTGCCAGGCATGAGCATTGTTGCCCAGCACCTTGCTGATAAACATTTTAGCATCCACACAGACGTCAAAAAAAAATTGGAAGAGTCTGCAGCGAAATACAAGGAGGCAGCAGATCGTCATCGGCGTTTGAAAGTTTTTTCAGTTGGGGATCAGGTTATGGTGCACCTTCGCAAAGAAAGGTTCCCTGTGGGAACGTACCACAAACTGAAACAGAAGAAGATTGGTCCAGTGAAGATCCTTCAGAAAATCAATGACAACGCGTATGTAGTTGATCTCCCTGCCGACCTCTCCATTTCCAAGACGTTCAACGTGCGGGACCTATATGAGTACCATGCTCCCATGACCATGCCAGTACTTCACTCGAGGACGAGTGTTTCTCTAAGAGAAGGGGACTGATGTAGGGAGAATCAATTCGAGGGTATTTTGGTAATTTGTCGCGACGTTGTCGGAATGGGCTGAAATTTGACAGGCGGCTTGGAAACGGCCCGAAAAAGTTGGACTCGGGGAGGTCTCGTGATTTTAGGCAAATTCCAACGTTTAGGCCTCCGAATTGTTATTATTATTATTATATAACAAAAATGACACAAATACCCTCCCAAAATACTTTTAACAAATTAAAAGAAGGGCAAATTGAACTTTGGTGTTCCATTGGTGCAATGGTGTCTCCATTGGAGATGATCTAAGAGTCCATTTATCATCATAGTCTAGATTAGATTGGATTTGGCATCACATCCCAACACTATAGATTTGAACTTGAAAGACTAGTAAATATTGAGAGTCTGTTTATTTTGTATTAAAATATGATTTTAATTAAATCAAAGTTAAACAATCAATATTTACCTCATCTTTCATGGGTCCCGCAACTTTTTAACCAAACATTTTAAAAACTTCTATCACAATCTACTAAAAGTTTAATTTCAATTCCCACCAAACACCCTCTAAAAATAAAATTCATTGAAGACGCAACTACAATATGCAAAAGCCAAGAATACAAGTGTAACTTCCCAAAAGATTAACCCACAAATAATTCGGAAAAAAATATAAAGTCATATAAAGAAAGATTTATGGTGAAGGTACTTAAAAGGAGATGTTTCCAACGATCGATGTGCATCTTTCCAAGTGCTAAAATCCCATAAGTTCCAAATTCTTAAAAGCTAAAGGCTTAGTTTTAATCATGGTAAGAAATTATTATCCTCTGTCAAATTCTTCTAGTAGGAATATATCTTCTCTTCTGTTGGGATTTCGAAGCATACATTAAAGATTTGAAATCATGGTTTATTACAGCACTAGACATCAAGAATGTCTTGGACCTTGAAAATACACTGAAGTGACAATTTTACAACTATTCCCAATATATTGCCCTAATAGCAAGTAGGTCTTCAACCTTTTAAAAGGAGCAAGTTGGTCTCCATTCTTTCGTTATTGTTGCACAATCAGTCTCCAATCCATATAATTGTCAAAGCCATCATGGGAAAATGTCTCATTGAGAACCTTTTGATATCTATTCAGGTCGAAAAGCAAAATCTAGCTTTATAAATTTAAACATACTTAATGAGTCACATTATGATTTAACAATGAACTTATGATATTAAAGACCGATCATGCAACTATAATAAAAGCTTGATGATCAACTATCTATTGGAGCTTGCATTTGCTAATGAGCAGAAACCGAATAAGCCCCTCGTACAGTGTTAGGGTTGAGATGGTAGCCTGTGATTGGATGTGTTAAAATTATTTTTTGTCCAACTGCCAATGAAATTCTGTCAAGTGTAAATCTGAAAAAAAAAAAAAAAAAATCCCTGACAATGTAGCACAACTCGAGTGGAAACTTCCTATGATACTACAAGAGTGCATGCCAGTACTATACCAGATATTATTGTATGACTGTTTTCATATGTTTGATTATTTCTTCATGTCGGATGATAAGGACTTGCAGCACTTCTAAGAGTCTTCATATAAAATATTTCTAGGGAGCGGTAATGGCATTAGTCTCTTTGGCGAACCAAATAATCATATCAAATTCGCGAGCCTATCATAGATAGCCATTCCCCCCCCCCCCCCCCCCCCCCCCAAAAAAAAATGTATTCTTTAGAAACTTTCACGAGTTTTGAAAAAAAATAAAAATCGTAAAGAGATGAATGAAATACACTAATATTATCTTGTTTTTTAAGAAAAATGTTGTAGAGAATCTAATTCGGGACGAACTCCAATAGAAAGGTGCTAGATAGACCAACTGAAAGCAAGATAAATAGATATATGAGAAATACAAAAGTGCAATAGAACCACAATCGCCACCATATTATCATTCCTGCCTAAACTCCTCATGGAATGTGGTTGGCTCTTCAAGATCATGTGCAATTGCTGGCTAAATTTCTATTAAAAGCTAAAGGGAATAGGGAAGAAAATTCAGGTTTCACATTTCTCTTTTTTATCAATAATACCATAGCGAAATTTCACATAAAAAAAAATGGCCCAATTTATATTAGCTAAGTATATACCAAACTTGGCTTGATAAGACTACCACCTGGGAGGACTCGTGAAAAGAGCCATACAGGTAGAACCCCAAGCCTAATCTCATGGACTAAACTTATTTATTTTTATTAGCATGTACATATGCTAGGGGTGGCAAACAGGTCCATGGGTGGCTCGAGCTCATTTTCAGATGAGTCATGAGCCGACTATCTTGTTTTGAGTTCATGTGCCACGTTTGTTTTATTTTGAATTTTGAATTATTTTAACAAAAGGAGTTGGAGATGGACTTGTAAATGACTCGGCTCTATCCATAGGCCCACTAGTCAAAAGGTTGAATCGAGCTTAGTTTGTGAACAAGAACTGAGCTCATGCGTCTAAGGGCCGAACGGGCAACAGAAGCAAATCAAATTTCTTGGAAAGCCTTAAAATGAAATGGAAATTACAGCAATCCTTTAAATTAGAGGAGGGTGGGACCCCTCTTAATTACAAATTATCCTCTTCTTTCTTCTATTAATGGCTGAAACTTTTAAACCCACCAACAAAAAGTGAATTTTGACAAGACAAAATACCCCATTCATATGATGCTTTGGAACAAGATTAAGGAATTATTCCTCAAATGTGTTGTGTGCGATATTGTCATCGTATTCCTTGTCAGAACTAAGGATTAGGGGTGAACACAGCCCAATTTTGCGTGATTTGTGCCATATTTTCAATTCAAACAATTTTATCCGATTTAAAAATTTTTCAAACCAAATCAAACCATTTTATTTTTCAAACTAGACCATTATTTGTGATTTGGTTTGTGTTTAATCCGCGGTTTATCTATTGACATTATCATAATATATTTAAAATAAATTAACATATAAGTTTAAATGAAAACTAATAACGTTAAAAAAAAAAAAATTAAAAATTTCAATTTTTCAATCAAATATTTCATCAACTTTTGTCAAGATTTACTTTAACTTGGTTTGATTTTACCTCAATATCGACTTGGACGTTTTAACAATTTTCGACGTCAGCAAGATGAATTATGTACAAGCAACGATGCAAGTTAGCCGTTGCCTCTTTCGCTTGGATGGTCATGAATTGAGAAGGCTGTAATAGTGTATCTTATTGACCTTGGAGATGGAGCTTTAGCATTTTGACTGCTCTCACTTACTCGTCCGACCATAGGGATGAAAAAAAGGCTCGCCGGCTCGGATGGCTCGGAAAAAGCTCGAGCCGGCCCGGCTCGGGCTGAGCCTCATTTTTTTGGCCAGGCTTTGCTCGGCTCGGACCCAAAAAAGCTCGGCACAAAAAAACTCGAGTTGAGCCCGAACTTTTTTCTTTAATTTATAATACGTATAAACCGTACAAATTTTAAATTTTTTAAGTAAAAAATGTAGATTTGACATTAAAAAAAATAAAAAAATCGAGCCGGCCCGAGCTCGGCTGGGCTCGGCCTGCTAAGGCTAGGACCAAAAGCTCGAGCCGAGTCTTATTTTTTTTGACCGGGCTCGGCTCGGAACAAAAAAGCTCGAGCCGAGCCCAAGCTTTTTTTTTTTTTTTTGGCTCGGCTCGGCTCGTTGACATCCCTATCCAACCATAATAGAACTATTATTCCAATCGCGACAATGTCAATCAATAGATCAAACACTCGTTCGCTCACTCGCATGGACACACATTTATGGTAGATAATAAAAATTGGTCATGGCTTTCCTCATTTCAAACACCATCCAAGAGATGCAACTTACAAGTACAAACAAAATCAAACCACGCCTAGTTCTTTCATAAAATACACACACAACACAGAGATATACCTTTTTTTTCCTCTCTAATTTAAAATTTTTAAAAAACAGTTCGGTTCAATTTTGTGCGGTTTATGAAAATCAAAACCTAAACTAAATCGCTTTAAAACAGTTTAGTTTGGTTGAGGGAAAAATCGCGAATCCACATGGACATGAACCAACTGGTTCGATACGATTTGCGGTTTCGCGATTTTGTCATTTTATTTTTTGGAGTCCTACTAAGCATCAAGACATTATAAAAACCTAAAAATGTAATCAAAGTCACATCTTAAGCCTATGTTTGACAACTGTTATTTTTAAATTCTTTTTTTACACTCATTTTCAACCACATTCACATAATAAATTGTTATGCATGTAAACCTAAAGTATTTCTTTACTTTTTAATTATACATTCTCCTAAAAATCACTATTCAAAACTCAATA
Organism: Fraxinus excelsior; assembly: GCA_019097785.1. NCBI lineage: Eukaryota > Viridiplantae > Streptophyta > Magnoliopsida > Lamiales > Oleaceae > Fraxinus > Fraxinus excelsior. The sequence continues at coordinate 22,480,424 of CM032641.1, forward strand.
TTTTTTTCAAAATAATGATTGTCAAACCGGAGCTATCAAAATGATGTAGCATATATTTGTTCTCATACTCAGTAAGTTGATTAAGTAAAACTCTACACGAACAACGTTGCAATGACTTGATTTTTCATTAACAATTGTTACCTAAGACACAGCCACCACAACGCAACTAGCTAGGGAGAGTCAAGCTATAGATGTCGACAACTAGAAACAGCAAGTTTGTTGTTAAGATATGGATCTTTGTTCATGGAGTCTTGAGTTCGCAATTGGTTTGTGTCACTATAATCAGAAGGCCAAATGTGTGCGGAAGTTATTTCAAGATCACTTTTCAATTCCACATCACTCGTGGAATGCTTACTTTTAATTGAAGACGCATGATCAGGGGCGGACCTACTTGAGGACGATTGGGGGCGGATTTTCCGATTTTTCTTCAGATTTTCAGATTTTTTTTAGTTTTTTTGTCTTAAGTTTTTTAAAGTTTTCAAATTTTTTTCCAAGGTTTTTTTTTGTTTCTCCCTCATTAAACTTCCTTCCTAGGTCCGCCCTTGCGCGTGATCACACATAAATTATTGGTAGAAATTATTTGTACAATTTTGCCATTGCAAAATTCAATCCCTGTTTGGTGTAGATTAAAATTCGATTTTTAATAGATTTTGATAAAGTAAGTGATTGAAATGTTATAAATCGTACGAAATATGTAATTAAAATTAATTGTTGATATTTTAATTATGACCAAACATGGGCTCCATAGTTGGCGTTGAAATAATTAAATCACATTTTTATCCGTTTGGTGTACCATCAATTACATAATAAGATGCATGAAGCATATAATATTACATATTTCACTTTGGCAATAAGAAATTTCAACACAAAATATAAAAGATTAAATATTGCTTAAATCAGATTAGTGATCTGATAAAAAAAAGTTTTACACAAATAATCGGATTAAATATTGTCTCGTGCAATCATGCCTTGATACAAAATATTGTATATGTTGGATTTAATTGTTTAAAAAATAAGTAAACTTTAAAACGTTGTTATAGCATCATTGAATTCTATCAAAATGTTATGAATAATAATACTTGTATATAAGTAATTACATAATTGTTTACGTAAAGATGAGTTGTCAAAAAGAGAGTAATTTTTTTTTTCCTTTTTTTTTTTAATTTGGTTAAATAAATTTTGACCAAATCACATTTCACTGCATCATGTAACACAACCGAAATATTATATATCCATTGCTAGGCGCTAGTTAAGATTCGTTAGTTGGTTTGGGGATCTTTTAAAAATTAATCATAAAGTATTTAATAACAAAAATGATCACTTAACCACCAATTATACTTGACAATAACCTATAATTATCGATAAGTTATATGGATTTACTAACATCGCCACCATATTATTGATGAACGTCTATCAACAATTATCGAAAAATAATTTTGTCCAGAGATGTTGTGGACATCGCAAATGGTACCTTGGTCATTTATTGTCAACGAAGAAGCATTTATTATTTCTTTACTTTATTTTCGTTTTTAATGTTTCTTCAGTGGTTAATTATTTCAAAATAACAAAACTTTTGATCGCTTCGTGGATGTCTCGTTAAACTTTAAAAAATATTACTAAAATGTCACCGAACTTTGTCAAAATGCTCTAAATCTATCAATTGCTCGGTGAATTGAACTACAATTTGCGAATTGTGTCTGCCATGTAAACAGTTTCGTCCAAGTCAATAATGAAATTTTTCCGAGTGATTGATGAAGATATTTTGACAAAAGTTTCAACTACATTTTAAAATGAAAGTGAGGTTGCCGTGATGCAATCCAAAGTTCAAATTTTTTTGGAAGAATTAACTTGTATTTGAGCAAGTACATAAGCCCAAAACGTTAAGGGTCGATTTGATTGACCGGTGGAAATACTTTTCAATTCCATATAAGTTGGAAAACAAAAAATCAATTACATCATAGGAATGCATTTTTCATGAAATTGACGAAAAAACAAGCTTAAATTGATTGTACTTTGAAATTTGAACTTCATTTTCATATTTGTATCAAACCGCCAAACTGAAAATTAAATTATTCGAATATGACATTTTCCATAAAATTTAAACCAATTAAAACCCTAAGGGTCCGTTTGATTGCAAAGGTGGAAAACGGGTGGAAAGAAAATATTTTACTGGGAATTGAATTGTCTAGAATTTGTTTTGTTTGGAATTGTAATTAATTGTGTTTGATTGGTATAATTTTCTACCTGGAAAATGTTGAAAGTTTGGTGTCCGTTTGACTTCGTTTTTTTATAAAAATTGTCCATTAAAGTGATAATTTTTCTACCAATACGTCTAGAATTTTTTCTAATTACCAAAAAGTAAAAACAAAAATTTAAACAATTAGAAAAAATTACCATATTCGTCTGACTTTGTTTTACATAGAAATTGTCAAAAAAAATGAAAATTCTTTTTACAATAGTTGATAGAACTGGTTGCCATTACTAAAAAAAAAAAAGTGGAAAATATTTTCCCATCTAATAGGTAAGAAAACAAAATCAAGTTTTTGTGCATGAAATGATTGTACCTAGAAAAATGTGAAAAACATTTTGTCAGAAAAAGAAACGCTATCAAACACCATTAATTGACAAAAGTTAGAAAACATTTTCTTTTTCCACATTTTTTCCTACTTATCAAATGGATCCTAAAGGTAAATCTATTGCCAATAAAAAAAATGGCAAAAAAAAATAAAAAAAATAGTGGTAGTAATAGAGTTATTGTAGGACTAATATATCTGTAATTCCCCAACATAAAAACTAGTACTAGGAATATTTGTCATCTAAAAGTTAAAAAGTCAGAAATTCCTTGAAAGAGAGATGTCGGACGAGGAACACCATTTTGAGTCGAAGGCTGATGCAGGTGCCTCCAAGACTTTCCCTCAACAGGCTGGTACCATCCGTAAGAATGGTTACATAGTTATTAAGGGCAGACCTTGCAAGGTGGATCTCATTCTTGTCTCTACATATTTGTGTTTTGATTTGTTTCTTTCATTCGTTCTTTACAGATTTTGTAGAAAGATTGGATTTTTATGTTTTCTTTTTGAATTTTGGCGTCTAATTTCAACTGGGTTTCTGTTAAATTGTTCAGATCTTTATGAGGAACTGGCTCTCAATCCATGCCATACATAGTAACATATATGCATTATAGTATATAATTTGTGAAACAGTTTAAATATTGCTGTAATTCGTTGTTATCTTCTTTCTTTCTTTCTATCCTCAGAGCTTGCTTTTTCCTTTACTTTCTTTAAGGGAAAATTTTGGTTTCCTCTTTTTATACTCAATCCAGTTACATTATTTAATATTTTTGTGTCAAGTAGGATATTCTCTCTAATCACATCAAGTTTGCAATATAATATATATTTTTTTTTAAAATGTGAAGATTCGAAAACTATTCGAGTTCACTAAGCATATTTATTTCTAGCTGATACGAGACTAGTTGAAGGTGGTGTTAAGAACCATGAATTTTATAGGCATTGAAAATTTGTTACATATTTATGAGGCTGAACCTGTGTTAAGTAAACATGTTTTCTAGGGAAAACTTCCTCAATATGTTCTGTTTTGTATTCAATCTGTGATGCATTTTTTCCCCTGATTTTTAGTTTAGGCTCTATTTTTTTGGGTCTTCCAGGACCTTACGCTTTCTTTAGATTAGAATGCGAAAGTATGCTAATCAATTCCTTTCTTCGAGTAAAGCAATTGACTGAAATATTTGTAGCCCTGCCCAAACTGACTTCGGGTTTATCTGAATTGTTGACTCTATCTGTCCTGCTTCCCGGAAACATATTGTTCTTTCTTTGAATCTGGATAGGAATTCTATTGCACGACCTAATTATAGTTCTTGGTGTTAAAAATATGCATGCCGGTTTTTCTATAGACTTACATGTTATATATTTGTGCCTATATTGAAATCTATGGTATATGTTATATATAGACATTTTCATTTCAAGAAACGAAATACTTTGGTATCTTTGTATTGATAGACAATATTAGCGTTTTGCATATGTAACCATATATTGATGTGTTTGTTGTCACGAGGGTAGTGTAGGTGTATCCTACTAATATTGTGCCTTTATATTTCATTTTCATCATACGTCTCTCTGAAGTGTAATTATTCTTCTCAAATATCTCATCCAATTCGATCTTATTCGCATTAGGATGTATTCAAATCCTAATGTAGCAGGTGGGCTTGCATTGGCATATGTAAAGAAAATGCAGTATATACTCTCAAAGTCTAGGAATGCTAACCTTATGTCCAGATGAAACATTATGTCAGACGTTTTTAAAACTAGCACCATTTGGCTCTAAAAGTGAGAATCATTATCTCCCCCGAGACAGTGTTAAGAGATGATTGAGGTTTTTATCATTTATGCAAATATTTTGATAGGTTGTTGAAGTCTCCACCTCCAAAACCGGCAAGCATGGACACGCAAAATGTCACTTTGTTGCAATTGACATATTTAACGGCAAAAAGCTTGAAGATATTGTTCCGTCCTCCCACAATTGTGATGTAATAATTTTTTTGTTTATTCTTTTGTTATTTTTGATTCTCTTTACATGCAAGTTTGAGTGATCTTGTGTTGACATGTTCTCTTAGGTGCCCCATGTCAATCGTACTGATTATCAGCTCATCGACATCTCCGAAGATGGTTTTGTAAGTTATTTCATTATTGAATGCTAAACTAGATGGGATCTGTTGTTTTTTGCATTATGCTTTTACACCTTGCTTAAGAGTTTATGCACTGACCCACTAAAACTAGGGGTGGGCAAAACCCAAACCAACCCGAGAAAACCGATCAACCCGACCCAAACCGACCGGGTTGGGTCGGTTTTTTGAAATTTTTGGGCGGGTTGCGGGTTGTGGGTTGGGTAATTGGGTTGGGTTGGGTCGGGTTGCGGGTTAGCAACCCAAACCCGACCCAACCCAACCCAACCCAACCCGACAAAAAAAAAATCTACATAAAAAAAATCAATCCTTAAGATACCAAAATCGACACGGCTATATAATTATATGCACAAAAGAACTCGAATAGAAAAAAATGTTAGCGGATTTAAAAAATGTTAATACAAAAGAACACATATAATCACAAGCGCAAAAAATTGACAAAAAATAGAGAACGGCCCAAACTCAAGAAAGTTGATATACAGCTAACAAAAATATGCCCTCTACACGAAAGTTAATTACTTGAATTCCATGACAACACAAAATATATTAAGAAGATACTAAAATTCACATGAACCGTGTAATTACTCCAGTGAAAAGAATTCGAATAGAGAAAATAATTCAGAAATAAAATTTCACGAACCTTAAAAATGAATTCTGTAATCTAATATTGGCACACTGAATTGAAAAAGGAGGAGCGTGAATCGATAAATTTTAATTTTTGATTTTCAAGTCATCACTCGAATCAATTTTCATTCAACAACTATATTTTCAAAGATAATTGCCGTCAAATTGTGGGTGCAATATTGAGCAAACCCGTCTCGTGAATAAATAGTCAAACTCGTCTTTGTGAATAAATTTTTTTGAAAATGAGATAGTATTTTTTTTGTAAAAGTTACTAATGAACATATCATTGGATTGTACTATTTTATTTTTCAAGTTTATTAACATTGGATGGCTAACGGTTATATTAATGTTATTTTACATCAAAAAAATGGATGATTTTAATTTTTGTGTAATAAATTTTTCTCAAACCGACCAACCCAACCCAACCCGACCGACACATAATTGGGTTGGGTTGGGTTGGATTTCAACATTTATATGGGTTGGGTTGGGTTGAATTTCTAACAAACCGACAATGTTGGGTTGAGTTTGGGTTGGGACAAAAACCGACCCAACCCAACCCACGCCCACCCCTAACTAAAACAGTGCTTGTATGTTTCATGAACTTAAAATTTGATCTTAGGGTGAATTTGAATATCATAAATATTACATTTTTTCTGTCCAATGAGTCGTCGATCTGTTTCCGGCATTGAATATCTTAAAGGTTTGGAATTTATTTTAGAGCCACAGGTTATACTGATATAGATTGGCTCCAGGTTTTACAATTTTCGTGATGCCTTTATCCAGGGATATATTTACTCTCTATTACAAGTTTCAACCCTCAATGCAGAGGCTTCTCGGAATTCTATTTTCTTAACAAAAAATATTGACCATTTGGATTTTCACGATTTGTAGGTTTCGCTTCTGACTGAAACTGGGAACACCAAAGATGACTTGAAGCTTCCAACTGATGAAAATCTGCTTGGCCAGGTGGGCAGATTCTATTACTAGTATTGAATTTTTCAGTCATTTACAAAGATATTTTCGTGTGTGTTAGTTAAATTCCTTGCATTTGAGGCTTTTAAATTTTACTTTGTGAATAATGAACTTCGGTTTCTATGGTATGTAGATTAAAAGTGGTTTCGAGGAGGGAAAGGATCTCGTGGTGAGTGTCATGTCTGCAATGGGAGAAGAGCAGATCTGCGCTCTGAAAGATATTGGTCCTAAGAACTAATTACTGTCCAGTTTATTATAGAAACCTGCTCCTAGAACTTTTACTTAGATGTAATCTTGAAGCCATATTAAAAGGTATTTATCTGGATGATGATACAGATATAGAACAATGGTGCTGTTGATTCCCTCCTAGGGAAAACTTGATTTGTAAAAGAACTTATTTATATACCTTCTAGTGTGTTATTCTTTCATTTCAACATTGAGCCTCGCTGGTGAGCTCTTTTCTCCAGCGGATATTCAATTATGATTGAGGTAGTTTTATTGAAAAAGTTGTCTTTGTTCACTTGTTAGAATCTAATCTTATTAAGGGGTTCAATTATTTCGATGTAGACTTGATCGTTTTTAGCTCTCTGAGCAGCTATCAGCTCAGTTTTACAATGCCAAACTAAAAAGAAATGGAAAAACTGCACCAGTTTTCTACTAATTACTTACCTTGGGACCAAATTGGTTATTGGGCGGTGAAAATTGTAATAGGTGTATCTGAAGCTATTCCTGTAATAGGGTGTTCAACCTTCAGACAATTTAAGTTTCTTTATAGTGCCCTTCACACGTGACAAAGAGTTTTAAAACGTAGAAATGAATGATCTCAGTGGCAAGTTAGAGTTCAATTTTTAGAAGGGTTTCTTTATAGTGGCACAACTAGTAAGCCCGTTTAATGACGGAAATTGGCCAAATCTCGATTCATCATTACCCATCTTTCACATGTGATAAGAGTTTAACGTTTAATGATTCAATGTAAATTTAAGCGATTTTTTAAGTGAGGACTGATTATATAACTGCAATGGGAGACAATCATTCCATCTTAAGGGTTTATGACCAACTCGCTACAAATAGGTTACCCCTGTTTGATGCACATTTTGAGTTTAAGAATGCATTTTTTTTGTTTGATGTGATGAAGAATATGTAATTGAAGAAGAAGGAAAAATTATTAATGTAATGAAAAATATTATTTTATTGAAGAATGTGTTGTTGAAAATGAGTAGAAGAATGATAATGAAAAAAATAACGTGGCTCAAACACGGGAACAGAACTACAAATTTTCCAAAGAAAACAAATAAGTGCAGTGGCTTGGGCAAGAGGTATTGATGGTTTGATGTGCAATATACACTTCAAATGTGTGCGACTTTATACTGATGTACAATACAATAAACTGCATACTGAGACAAGTCACGAGGAATCTTTACTTCTAGGATAATTTCCATATATGTAGCAAGCAAATCCCCAGAAGGTTATAATCAGAGAGAGAATCTTGAAACCGCTCATCGGATCATTCAACAACACAACAGCTGCAATACTAGTAAGGGGTACTCTTATCGCATTAAGTACGCCGGCTAGCACGGTGGATGCAAGGAAGAGAACTGCAGTGCCACCTAGAATACCCAACTGGAAAGTAATCACTCCCCAAACGAGGACCGATAGGTAAGAACTTCGACCACCTTTGAACGTTCTTGCTTCAGATGCCATCCCGTGAAAGTCATTGTTCACAATGAGGCCAATTGTAGTAAATATGAAAGCAAATAGTGAAACCATTACTTGCTGCTCAAGAACTACGAGGAACGATCTTCGTCCCACTAACTTGTCGAAAACTAACTCAGATAGAGCAAAAATAAGACCGTGAAGTGCAGATGCCAGTATGTCCCATACAAAACCGAGGGCGTATTGACGGTCTGTTATACTTGCATATCTATCTGAATCCGAATCCAGTGCAATGATAGCCATAGCAGCAGTAATGATTACAATGGAATTAATAGTTGAAGTGTTTATTTTGTTCTTGACGAGAAGATATCCAAATAGTGTAGAAAATATCAGGGATGTCGATCCCAAAAGAGAAGCAGTTGATGGTGGCAGATACGCGTATGCATATGCATACATGAGGTTGTCCGCGGCACTCAAGAAACCCAAGACAGAATAAGAGGCAGCGAGTTTGAAGTCCAGAGGAGTGGGAAAGACACCTAAGAAGAAGTATGCAGGAACTAGAACCAATGCAGGAATAGGCCACCCGGCTGCTGCCACCCAAGATATTATCCATTTGCTTGTTCCCCCATTGGCAAAATAAATGCGTGATAAGAGGGAAGAAGCAGGGAACGCTACAAGCATTGCCGCACTACTTAGAGCTAAAAGTATCCAATGTGAGATTGACTTGCTTTTATACCCTTTCCAAATAATGGTCCAAAAAGCAGAAATTTTGTCTTGCCATGATTTTGGTCCTGGGTTTTCCATTTCTTCACCTGAAAAGAAATGACAGTCAAACGCCAGTGGTATCATAAATCTTAAGACAATCACTTCATTACATTATTAAATCAATATTGACATTTCAGATATAAATAATGTTAGAATTAAAGATCAGCAACATCAAATTTTTGGGAAACAGATGCTTTGAATACTTGTCGACCTTCATAGCATTGTTTAATATGAGCAAAGTAACATATCAACTCTCAAGGAATAGCCTATTCCTGCAAAGGGTATTCTTCCTATATCATGGCGTGCAGACAAACGACAAAATGTTCAGTACTGAGTTTGACAAATAGATTTTTATTTATTTTTTAATATTTCAGAAGTGTGTCCAAGGCAAAGATATCCAAAAATGTCAACGGGATTCAAAATAAGCCTAGTTTCAAACTTCAGGTAACTAGATTGTAGATACACCTTTCTATCTCTCTTTTATGTATGCATGTCTGTGTGTGTAAGACAAACCAGAAACAAGATAAACATTCTTGAGTTCATATAAAAAATTCCAAAATGAACGAGGCAAAGGCTCCTTGGTAAAGAAAACTTCTACACCTAATGCTTTCGTGAAAGGAAAAGGTTATCAAATCACCGTTAAACTGGCTAAAATGACAATTTAGATCACTTGAGGTTGCCAAAATTTCTCAAGGCAATCATGCACTATAATTTTACCTAATGTGTAGAATATGACACATTAGGGGCCAAACGAAATCATCCCAAAGTATAAACCTAAACTTCCCTAATACAACCACTAGAGAAGGTGCGCAGTGGACACCTTCTCTCAAGTTGTTTTTCAATATTGCTTCAGCAGTTACTTTATGTCATTCCTGCTATCCACTCAAAACAAAATCAAACTGAGAACTTTCTGATTTATATCGATCAAATGTAACATTTACGCGGGTATATTAATCACATTTGCTGATTCAGTGAATTAATTAATTGCCATGATCTTGTAAGACTAGTGTGTTTTAAGCATTCAAGCGATAGAGAACCTAAAAAGTTTCAAAAGGTATATCATCTTCTTGACTTATCTGAATATCGGGACTTTTGAAAAGGCAAAAGCTACTTTTCAACGCATTTGAATAATTTTCTGGAAGTGCTTTATTTTGCTAGAAGACGTTTTAGCTTCCTCTGAAAGCTTTTCTACAAGCGGGAAAAGTCTGTTAAATGGGTCCTTAGCTCTGTTCTTTTCATTTTGGGTATGTAACATGACATTACCTCCTAATAGAAAATAAAGATTGCTACAGAAGAGGAATGAAGTTATTTAAATACATTTTTCTTTTCAAAAGAATTCATCTAAACATTCATTATCCAGGCTATTTCAAGAATGTGGTTATCTAACTCAGCAAACATACAGATGATGCAGAGGACACACTACAAATTCAAGAATCCCCCAATAAAACAACTAACCATTCAATTTCCCACAAAGAGCACTTTCTCGGATAATTCCAGTCTAATCAAATACAATTCATAATCCCCCCAACAACTCCTCACCCACAATACCAACAACACACGTAGTATTTAGCAAATAAGAACCCAAGTGCAAAACAGCATGTAAAATCATCAAGAAAACCCTACATACTTTCTCTGTTTTTATTGGGTCGGGTAAAAAACACATTTATTAGACCCCATAAAATTGCACAGAACTCTAGCGAAAAAGAAATCGTACAGCATACAAACATATAGATACAGTTATATGTGTATAGATGGTGATTTTGGGCCAACCTGATCCTGACATTTTGAATAAGTACTGATATATGAAGCAACCTAAAACCACTGCGAAGTGTCACTTCAAGAAGTGACGAATTCCTTCAGCCTAAATTGCCGTTCATGAACTGGGCCATGCAATTCCCGTGGCCACCTCTTCATATGTGAAATTTTAGAATAATTCACAAATTTCGCTTGGTTTAATTTTCAATTATTAAAATGTTGTTAGTATATGTGGAAGGTCAAAGGCTGAGTGCTGCGGTTTAGGTAAGCCTGGTAAGGCAAATTGTATATGGGACCAGAATTCGATAGCATTTTGAATTTTGACTTCTCATTTTGTACTTGTTTGGTTTAGTTAAATAGTTAAAAAAAATTTAAGTTAAATCAATAATTAATTTTAATTAGATATGTATTAGACTAACAATTTTTATCAATTTTTTTAAATATACCTCTAATAAACTGTTATTAAAATTAGTAAAATCAAACAGAGACTTAATGTTGTTTGGCTTTTGGGAGAAATGATGGGATGGGATCCCTAAATGGAATTGTTAATGATTTTCCACAAATTTAAAACATTTTTATGACTCCAGAAAAAAAAAAGTTTTGAATAGGTTTGTTAATGGGCGAAAAGATTGTGACTCTTGCTGTTCATATATTTCCTAACAGAGCACTTTGATCTCCAATCAAAATTTCTTCGAGGAAAATTGAAAGTGAATCACTATATCCCCATTTGGATAAGATTGCTACGTACATAAATACATGGACGAGCGTTTCTTTATCATACACGGGTAGGACTGAACTGATAAGGGCAATCTTGCAAAGAGTTGAATAGTTTCGAGACATTCTTTCATCCTTTGGCTTAGTATAAAAGGCAAATTTCTCACTAAAGACAGTCTACAATACATGGACATCGACAACACGTGTATTCCATCAAGCTTAAGTTGAATTTGTCCAACACTTGTTTTTCCAATGTGTTATGAGTTCAACGCTCGGCTGGAAATCACAACCATGATTACAACCGCTAACGCCTTGAAATGGATGAAGATGAGGGACATGAGACTACTTGGCAAAGACAGGCATAGAATTGCATTAGCGAACACTGTGTACCACATATGGACAAATCGTAATATGTTGATATTTGAAAATTTTAGACTGCAATCCAAGAGCATTATTAGAAGGATCAAAGTACACGTATACAAGATAATATTTTCATTGAGATGTGGACGTTCATGTGTACCAATTTTTATGTACACTAAGAATATTTTATGAATATAATGGTGGGACTGGTCTATCATAAAGCTAGAGAGGCAAAGATTTTACTTGGACCATATGATAAAACATTATCTAAAAAATGTGCATTACTTTTGATAATATTTATGTTGGCATGATTTGATTGGTGATTTTTTTTTTAATTATTTAATAATTTATTGTCACGGTAAAAAAATATTTAAAAGTAATGTACATATAGTAGGATTGAAAAAGTCGGTAGAATATTACATCATTGGTGTGTACCATTTACCATTTGCTCAGGAGGTCCATGGCTACGAGCCGGTGGCCGTAGTTTTGCAAAAAAGAAAATAATAATAATAAATAAACAAATAAAGATAGGTTGGAGAATTAGAGCACGTGCATCTTTTGCTGATTAATTAATCCATTACTTTTGAGCCAGCAGTGAGACAACTTGTCAGAATATAGAATTCAAGATATATTCGTTAGATATAGTCAAACATATTAATATAATTATTTAACTTCATAGATAATTAGGGTATACATATAGCTCATGATTGAGCTCCATTCTAATAGAAAAATATCTTTTTGAATAGTGATTTTTGAAGGATATATGATTAAAAATGAAGAAAAAAATTCTACTTACATATAATATTATTTTATTGAAGAATATGACTAAAAATGAGTTTTAAAAAATATGAATTTTCGATAAAATGAGACTCAAACACATGCATAGTATCAAGTTCAATATGTTGTCCTAACTTGATTATTTCCTCAGCTTTTGCCCCCATTAAATTTTTGTAATAGACTGTCAAAACTTACATGCATTCCCAAACGAGGGCTAGTGCAAGCTGGGGTGAGGCTGAAAAATAACTCAGTATGGACACAATGTATCGATGTTGAATGTCAAGTTTTAGTTTATTGGATTTAATAATGATAAAAATATAAAACAATATTACGACAATACTAAAAATGTTAACCCAAGAATAACTAATCAAGAGGGGGTGAATTAGTTTTTGAAACTATTTCGACACTTAATTTTAAAATAGTTCAATACAAAAGATATAAGTGCAAAGTATAATACTAGAATTAAATATGCAAGTTCGATAACTTAATTCAAGTATGAATATCTTCTATTTATTAAAAGTGGCTATGAAACAGATTCATTCACAGGAAATCTTGTTCAATTTTTCCACCGTTAACTTTAACTGATTCCGTGAAGTAGCAATTAATTCACCATTTATGCTCATTTATGTACTGCCTTGTGGAATTCCATTATAAGTGCCAATTATGTAACCGTTATTGACCATTGGCCATTCTTGTTTGTTTGAATTCCTTTACATTCAGTTAAGAAAACATATCAATTACATTCAGTTTACTGGTGCTAACATTTGAAAAGTGAGTGATACATTCTATTACTTTCAATGCATTGGTGGTAAGGTTTCAAGGTAGGTTGAAAAGTGAGTCTTAATTTAATTTTTTGTTTATAGTATAAGTCTATCTATGTATTATATATGGTTTTTCATGTTTTTTTCGAAACGAAATTTCGTTTCAATTAGGACGGTTATACTTACGGAAGGAATTGATTTTTCCCTACATTAGGATGGTATATAGTTACGATGGGAAGGTATTACGCTGCATAGAATGATTATGGTTACGGTCGGGATGAAATTTTGCTGCATTAGGATGGTTACTAGGATGGCTGGAATAGAATTTTACGACATTAGGACAGTTATATTTATGGCTGTCGGGCTTTAATTGTTTTTCATTTATTTTTTGCTTAATTATCAAGGTTTAATATGGATTATCAATTTTTGCTTTCAAAAGTTAAATTCACCAAAATTCTGTCACTCATCTCGTAGAAGTTCGTTTTTATATGAATCGTAATATTTTTTCTGTTATTGAATGATTTTTCCAGTACAAATTACGTTTTTTTTTCTCCGGTTTTATGTTTCCCTTGAAAAGTACCAGGGAAATTTATAATGTAATTTCGATAGGTTTATATACTCTGCGATCTTTGAGCGTGTCTTTACTAAAAATATTTGTTAATTCGAGATCTTATGTTCATCTTTCGTTACATGTTCAAGCAAACGGCGAAGATTAAATTTCTCATGTACATTATGCAATGCGTGTATGTAGGTTTCCCAACACGTACTTGCTGGTGGGATGCTGCAGTGATGAAGTAACTCACGTGCTCAAGGGCAAAACTGTTATGACTGAATTTGAGATATATGAATCACTTCGCCATTGCAAGCACGTTTCTCTTGGGCACTGTCCATTTTCTTACATATTCAGATACTTTCATTTTGAATGTTTCCATTTGTATTAAAAAAATTGAATAGCCTAATGCAATTTACCTTAAATAGAATGTAACCCAAGCAACTCGATGGATCCTAACTTTATATTGTTTATACTCTGATTATGATATATTTGGCATGATTGGAATATTAAGGTTGGGTTTTCATTGGGATCGACTTCAGATTCCTGGAGCCCGTTCTATTGTTTTAATGAAAGCCTATATCAAACACCTTTCATAAAACTATGACCTATGTTTAATACTCTTTTCTAAATATATCACGTGTAATTCTTTTTCAATTACACAAACATTACATCATTAGTTCTTTAATTATTACCCAAAACAATTACATCTTCATTAATAAGAAATTTATTCTTAACCAACTAAATTAAATATGAACTAAGCAAACGTGCATTGCACGTTGCTTAAATCTAGTAGTACAATATAAATAACAATGTAAAATAAAGTGTAAGTTAAGTATGAAGAGAGATTTACACTTAAATCAAAGTGTTGGAAAAAAAAAAAATCTACCAAGGATGAAGAATAAATGAGCTTATGAAAAGTTCTTTTGCAAAATAGCGTTCTTGATAAATTAGTTGAAATATGTTGATCGATCAAGAAACTCTTTGTTTGTAATAAATGAAGTAGAATATAGATTCAAGCAAACTCAATGATTTTCAATAAATAAGCTCTCAAAATCTTTCTTGTAAGTTGTTGAAATTGAATGCAAAATGGATGGATATTTATCGAGCAAAAGGGGCACAATCAATCACTTTCGGTCAACCGAAAGTGTTATAGCCGTTGAGATATCAAATCGTTGAAATTTCGGTTGACCAATTCTTCATTTTCGGTCGACTGAAAGTTGAATGTTTTGGTTGACCAAAAGTTGACTTTTTTAAAAAAGATTGCTTTTTCAAAATCTATTTCATATTACAAATGAAAATATTTTTATGCAAGTGATGGATTATGAAAATAATTTGAGCTTTAAGCACTTGCTAAGAATCGATAAGTTAATACATTTATATATGAGTTCCAATAAACTACTTCTAATTTTTAATTTTCAAAGTTCTTGTTCTCTTTGAGCCTAATTTGATTGATTGTTCTTTAATGGATTACGATTTGAATCTTTGAATACTTAAGAAGATACATTCATGAAAAACTCAACAAACAAAACTTGTTAAAAATATAAGTGTAATGTTTGTTATAATTAAAATAAGTGAAATTATATTGAATCATATGTCAACAAAAAATGACATAATTTATAAATTACACTTGTTCCTTTTTTTTTTCTCTCTCTCTTTCCAACATGTAAAACCTTTGTTGAAATGTGCTTAACATCAGCCCAGCCCAATGTGATCCAGCCCAAAGCAACCGGGTAGCCCATCACTGTTGATTCTCGCATTTGCTGAAACACGTTTTCTTTATGTGTGGAAACGGCTGGGATGGTGACACGTGGTGAAGGCATGACCATTGGATGCTATCTGTCATATAACTCTCTAGACGGTTCCTCTCCTGATTTATTCGACTCACTCTCTAGTCTAGGGTTTTCTCTCTTTCTTCGAGCGTATTCTTCTCTCTACTGAAAACCTTTGGTTTTCGACTCTGTAAATCTTTGGCTATGTTATCTTGGTGATTTCTAGTATAGATTGCAAGTCCTGTTGAGTTTCTTCTGATTCTTGGTGAACAGAAGTGCTAGTGGTTACTTGGTGTAATCTGGAGAGTTAGAGAGTGAGATCTGAGGGCCATTTCTGTCGAGTGATATGTTTGGGTCTCTGATGTCTGTAACTTGATGAACTTTGGTTCCTTACTAGTGGATTGGAGCATTATTCACTAAAGTGAATGCTCAACGGGTGAGTAGCCCTTTTGGGTGAACATCCGGGCCTTCGGGCGAAAAATCTCTGTATTCTCTTGATTTCTGTTGTTATCTTTGGCATACTTTGGGACTGTAAATTACTACAGTGGTATCAGAGCAATCGATCTGATTATTGGAGGCCTTCGATCTGGTTTTACTCTTGGTTTCTTGGTGATCTTGCTTCTGATCTTTATAGATCTGCAATATTGGAACTGATCCTTTTTGGGGGTAAAAGTAAAATAGTATGGGTTTCATTATTTTACATCTTGCACTGAGACACATCTGGTAACGAGTTTCTTAAACCCTTATTGGTTGCTAATATTTCGATTTACCCAGTTTTATCCTTTTCTTGGTTGAAACCCACCTTAATCTTCCTTTGTCTAGGGTTTCATAAGAGAACCCTAGAATCTGAGGGGACAGGTTTAACGGTTTCTTCAAGAAAGACCTTAATCTCCGTTTTTCGAATTTTCTGTTAGCTATTACTATTGAGTTACCTGATATTAATTGATCCTTGTTGAACTAAGTGCACATATAATTCTGTGTGAACATTATCTGCACGTTAATATCTGAAGTGATCTCAGTCTGCATACATTCTTGCTTTTGCTCAACTTACTTGTGAATCTTTACATACCCTTTCTGTATGAAATCTATGGCAAGTACTAAAGTTGATGTTGAAATGTGGAATGCTAAAGGAGATTTTAATCTGTGGAGTAAAAAGATGAAGGCATTACTTATGCAACAAAAATGTGCAAAAGCCTTAGATGAATCTTGGGGTGAAGATGTCACCCAAATTAGAAGAACTGAACAAACTGAAACTGCATGGAGCACCATATTCCTGCATTTATCTAACAATGTGATTAGAGAAGTAGGTGACACCACTACTGCAACTGAAATTTGGACTAAACTTGAATCCTTATACAAAACCAAATCTCTTCCCAACAAATGTTACTTGTGGAAACAGTTTTTCAGTTTCAAATTTGAATCCAATTCTGATCTTGAAACAAATCTTGACAGATTTAACAAACTTTCACAAGATCTCACCAATAGTGGTGAGACTCTATCAAGTGACCAAAAATCTGTAGCATTACTATCTTCTTTACCTGATAAGTATAAGGAACTTAAAAATGCTCTAGAATATGGTAGGACTTCTGTTACTGTTGATGACATTATTGCTTCCTTAAGGAATAAAGAACTTGAATTTAAAAGTGAAACAAAAACCTCCATTACTGGAGTTGGTTATCACATCAGAGGGAACTATTCCTATAAGAAGAACAATAATTCTTTTCAAAACAAAACCTTTGGAAAACCCAAAGAGTACTCAGGAAATTTTTCAAAGGGCAAGACTAAGTTCAATAAGTTTGATAGTAAGGCTAAAGGAAAGAGATGTTATTTCTGTGGTAAAATGGGTCATTTTATAAAAGATTGTATCAAGAGAATGGATGAACTGAAAAACTCTAATAAAATTGAAGATGGAGCTGCCCTAGCTTATGAAGAAGCTGCAGCCTCTAATGGTCAAGTCTATGTGACTTGCCACTCATCTGAAAAAGATGAATGGATCTTAGATTCAGGTTGTACTTTTCACATGACACCATGTAAAAAATACTTCACTGAATTCATGGAAGTAAATGGAGGACAAGTAATAATGGGAAATGATTTCTCTTGCAAAATTAAAGGAATTGGCAAAATTGTTTTGAAACTTGAAAATGGATATGTACTGACCTTAAATAAGATCAGGTACATTCCCAGCCTGAAGAGAAATTTAATCTCTTTAGGTACCCTTGATGATGAAGGTTTTTTCACCACCATCAATAAAGGTTCCTTGATACTTCAAAAGAATCTTTCTAAAATTGTTCAAGTTGAAAAGTCTAATGGGATTTACATTTTGAAAACCTCACATTTAAGCTTTCAGTCCAATGCTGTGGTTGACACACGGTCTGATAAATCTGAAATATGGCACAAGAGACTAGGACATATCAGTGATAAAAATCTGCATATTCTTAAGAAAAAGGGCCTTTTAGGAAGTGATAAAATTGAAAAAGTATCTTTCTGTGAACATTGCATATTTGGTAAGTAAAAGAAATTGCCTTTTGCCTCTGGTATTCATAAATCAAAATCCATACTTGACTATCTTCATGCTGATCTGTGGGGACCAGCCACTGTGAATACTTACTCTGGTTTTAAATACTATTTCTTGATTGTTGATGACTTGTCTAGAAAAAATTGGGTTATCCTTTTGAAAAATAAGTCAGATACTTTTCAAAACTTTGTCACTTGGAAAAACCTTGTTGAAAATCAAGTAAACAAAAAGGTCAAAGCCCTTAGATCTGATAATGGCCTTGAGTTTTGCAATGAGGAGTTTGACAATTTCTGCAAAGAAAATGGGATTCTTAGACATAGGACTGTCACCTATACCCCACAACAGAATGGCCTAGCTGAGAGGATGAATAGAACCCTATTGGAGAGAGTTAGGTGCATGATTATCAGTTCAGGCCTTCTAAAACTTTTTTGGGGTGAAGCTGTCAAGACTGCATCATACCTTATAAATAAATGTCCCACTAAGTCTCTGAATTATGAAACCCCTGACCACATCTGGAACAGTCAACCTGCAGACTACTCTAAACTAAAATTTTTTGGCTGTGCTGCCTATGTTCATCAAAATGAAGGTAAGTTAGAACCTAGGTCCATGAAAGGCATTTTCTTGGGGTATGGGGAAGGAGTCAAAGGTTATAGAATCTGGTTAAGGGAACATGGAGGCTATAAGGTTACCATAAGTAGAAATGTGGTTTTTAATGAGAAAGACCTGCCCTGTTTTAAGGTTAAAGAGTCTGCCACCACTGAAACTGACTCAAACAAAAACAATCTTCAAACAGAAACAAATTCAGCTGATTTCAATGCTGGAAATGGAGATCAGTTTGAGGTGGAGCATACCATAGAACCTGAACAGGAAAATGATGACCCTAATACTGAGACAGAACCTGACCAACAAATAAACCCCTTAGATGACTATTAATTGGCTAGGGATAGAACCAGAAGGGAAATAAGACCACATTTGAGATACATTGAACCTGACTTTGTCACAGCCCTTAACATTCAAAATTTTCTAGATCATGAGCCTAACACTTATGAGGAGGCTATAGAAGGAAAAAAATGCAAATTTATGGGTTGAAGCCATGAAAGATGAAATGATGTCTTTGGAGAAAAATAAAACTTGGGACCTAGTTAATAAACCAAAAGGAGCAAAAGTCATTGACTGCAAATGGATCTATAAGATTAAGGAAGGTGATTCTAAGGATGTAAATGTGAGATTCAAGGCCAGACTAGTAGCTAAGGGTTTTAACCAAAGGGAGGGAATTGACTACAATGAGATTTTTTCCCCTGTAGTCAAATACACCTCCATAAGAATACTGCTGTCCATTGTTTCACAATATGATTTTGAATTAGAACAATTGGATGTTAAAACTGCCTTCTTGCATGGAAACTTAGATGAAAAAATCTATATGAATAAGCCAAAAGGTTTTGAACAAAAGGGGAAAGAAAACTGTGTTTGTATTCTTAAAAAATCACTTTATGGTTTAAAACAAGCACCTAGACAATGGTATATCAGATTTGATACCTTTATAAAAGGTCTTGATTTTAATAGAAGTGAGTATGATCCATGCTTCTACTATAAAGGTAAATGAGGCCCTAACTCTTACTATCTCTTGCTATATGCTGATGATATGTTACTTGCTGGCTGTAATGTAACTGAAATTAATAACATCAAGCAAAGACTGAAACAGGAATTTGAAATGAAGGACCTGGGTAATGCTAAAAGAATTCTAGGAATGGAAATTAGTAGAAACAGATCTGACCACACTCTGTTTCTTACACAACAGACTTACATTCTGAAAATTTTGACTAGATTCTGTATGCATGAAGCAAAAGATGTCACCCTACCCCTTGGCAACCATTTTAAATTTACCGTGGATCAGTGCCCTAAATCTGATTTTGAAAGAAAAAGAATGGATAAGATTCCCTATGCTAATGCTATTGGCTCTGTTATGTATGTTATGATATGCACTAGACCTGATCTTGCATTTGCTATAAGTACCTTGAGCAGGTATATGAGTAACCCTGGTGAATACCACTGGGAAGCCTTAAAATGGTTGTTGAGATACTTGAAAGGTACTGTTAACCTGGGTTTAATGTTCTGTAATAGTAAAAATGGAATACAGCTGAAAGGTTTTGTTGATTCTGATTTTGCTGGAAATTGTGACAATAGAAAATCTACATCTGCATATGTTTTTACTGTAAATAACACACGCATAAGTTGGAAATCACAACTGCAAAAGATAGTTGCTCTATCCTCTACTGAGGCTGAGTATATTGCTGCTACTGATGCTGTAAAGGAAGGTATTTGGTTGAAAAATTTATTAGATGAAATTGGTTTCTCTGATAGTAATGTTACTGTCTTTTTAGACAGCCAATCTGCCATACATCTTAGTAGAAATCCAGTTTTTCATGATAGGACAAAACACATAGATGTCAAATTTCATTTTATAAGGGATATCATAGAAAAAGGAATTTTAAAACTAGATAAAGTTTCTACTAAGTGTAATCCAGCAGATATGGGTACAAAAATACTTCCTTTGTATAAATTTAGGGATTGTTTAAATCTCCTAAATATTATTACTAAATAAATTTTTTTTTTTACAGGTACTAGAGCAAATGAAACTGAAGTGATAATCTCTAATCCACTAGAGGCCCGATGATGTCAAGCAAGGTGGAGATTGTTGAAATGTGCTTAACATCAGCCCAGCCCAATGTGATCCAGCCCAAAGCAACCGGGTAGCCCATCACTGTTGATTCTCGCATTTGCTGAAACACGTTTTCTTTATGTGTGGAAACGGCTGGGATGGTGACACGTGGTGAAGGCATGACCATTGGATGCTATCTGTCATATAACTCTCTAGACGGTTCCTCTCCTGATTTATTCGACTCACTCTCTAGTCTAGGGTTTTCTCTCTTTCTTCGAGCGTATTCTTCTCTCTACTGAAAACCTTTGGTTTTCGACTCTGTAAATCTTTGGCTATGTTATCTTGGTGATTTCTAGTATAGATTGCAAGTCCTGTTGAGTTTCTTCTGATTCTTGGTGAACAGAAGTGCTAGTGGTTACTTGGTGTAATCTGGAGAGTTAGAGAGTGAGATCTGAGGGCCATTTCTGTCGAGTGATATGTTTGGGTCTCTGATGTCTGTAACTTGATGAACTTTGGTTCCTTACTAGTGGATTGGAGCATTATTCACTAAAGTGAATGCTCAACGGGTGAGTAGCCCTTTTGGGTGAACATCCGGGCCTTCGGGCGAAAAATCTCTGTATTCTCTTGATTTCTGTTGTTATCTTTGGCATACTTTGGGACTGTAAATTACTACAACATTCACCAACAAAACACTCACCTCCACCTTGCTTTCCAAATTGATTTAAAAAGATAACAATATAAACAATAAGCAACATCTTTTTCTACACTATACTCCAACCAAGAACTGAACTCTTTAAATCAAGACATATTAAATCGTCTAACTTTTACTCCAAATTGTTGTTTTGAAAAGTCATGATCTTGTGGTAACATATATGCTTTTCGAACTTGATCTCGGATATTAATGTTGTAATCTAAAATTGGTATCCTTAGACCAGGATCAGTTGGAAGTTTAATGACATCAAATTCCACATTATTCGACATCCCCCATCTACATTTACGTTGTCCAAGTCAATTTTTCTTTGAAAGAATTTCTTTATAAGATTTTAATTTTCAACAATACCCAAATGAGAGTATCGAATAAGAGTGAATGGCAGCTGATATTTAAGCTTACTGGCTGATGTTACAAATCAATTTACTTACCTGACATTTTAATCAAGTTTTGAAGGAGAAGGCTTTAGGAAGAAGAAAACTTTCAAAGTTCAGCAGAAGCAACACAATTCCCCAACATGTTTCCCTACAACAAGTGGTTTAGTATCTCATGGGATTACATAATGTAAACATAAATAGATTATCTACAGACTACAATGGTTCAAATCATTTACTTCTATGATTGACTCAGACAATCCATTTCATCCATTTTTTCCCTTTCATCTTCTCTAAATAACTTTGAAAGAAATTTCAGAGAGAACTCAAAACTTTCCTTCAAAAGTATGGTTATGAATTCCCCGTTTTGCTAGTACACATCTCTTCAGTCAACTAAATTCTCAAAACTTTGCTCGCTTTCTTGGGTTCATCTACCTTTTTAATTGCTACTATTATTTTCTGTCACTATATTTGTATTTGTCCAATTAATATGATCCAATTAAATCAATAGACGTGTAGAGTTGCATAGTTTATTGAAAAATCAGCTAAAAACCATTCTAATTGCCAACTATTCGTCCAAAAAAATCAAAAATTATGAAGACTTTGTAAACTCAGGTCATAAAACAATACAAACACAAATTTTTGGTGAAATCAGAGCATGAGAACAATCATTCCTTCTCTTCCCTATTGTTTAATACCAACTCCTGGTAACCTAAAATTCAACAATGTCAACAAATTTCACTCGAATCTCACAACACATTCAAACATGAAATACATTATGAGATTATACATGTTACTTGACTTTTCTGTGCAACGAGGACAATAGAGGCAGAGGTGCACAATGCCACCTGGAGTGGAGGAGAACAGAGGCAAAGGTGGGAGAGATGGAAGAGGACAACAGAGGCAGAGGTACACACAGCGCTGCCTGAAGTGGAAGAGAACAGAGACAAAGGTGAATAGGGCTGTAAATGGATCAGATATGGATAAGATCTACCTATATCCGATTCGATCCGATGAGAAAATTATCTTATCCGATTTAATAATCAAACGGATATTTGATTGTTAAATCCATATCCGATTCGCTATGTTATCGGATATTCGATCCGATAACCCGATCCGAAATTAATGAAAATTAGGAAAAAAATGATTTTATGTTCTTTAAAAACTTTGAACTAACTTGAGGTCCACATGTTTTTACTAACAAACCCAATAATGACTTCTACCATCATGATGTTTCCTTTTAAATGAGATATCATTTTCTAGTTTTCTATTGAAATTCGACGTGGGATAAAGTAAAATTGAATTTCAATTCTAAATATAAATATTTTATTTCATTATTTCCATTAACAAATCAAATTATTTGTTACATACTAATTATTAGTTTTTGAAGTTGTAAAATAAATTACAATAATAAACTTAATTAAGAAAAATATAGATATTTATTTACTTTAAATTAGTAAATTAAAATTAAAAAAAAAATCTATTGTTTTTATAATATTTTACATTTATGTGTATAATTATTTATTCAATTTGACAACTGATTCGATATACATTCGACCTCGGGTCGATTTTTAAAACATTGGTTGAAATCAACTTTTTTTGTTTTTTTTTTTTTTCAAATTTTCCAATTCTTAAACATGTTTAATAATTATAAAATTTTCAACATTTTTATGTTTCGAATTTGATTACTTTTTTATTCTAAATTTATTTATTTATTTTAGTGACAAATAATATGCCATAAAAATATTTTACCGACTCAATTATTAATAACAAATTGGATCGGATTGTTATCAGATCAGATTGACTTATATCCATATTTGATCCATTTAGTAACTGATTATAAGATTCAGATTTTGATCGGATTATCGGACTGAGATCCTAAATCCATTTCCCATTAATTTCGTCGGATTCAGATCGGATTCAGATCAAAATCTAATTCATTGACAGCCCTAGATATGAAAGTCTGAGAGAGACGGATGAGTGAAGGAAGTGAAGACGGAAGACGTGATGTTTTCTTTCTTTTTTTAGTTTTTATTTTTGGATTTGGCCAAGTAGATCTTGGGCCGTTTTGCATATTAGTTTTTTTTTAAAATTGAGCCCAGAAGTTTAGGGTGGGCCAGAGCTCACTCTGAACCTTATTGAGCTCCGCCCCTGAGTGCAATCAAATGGACCCTAATAGTATATATAGGTGCTAAAAATATAAAAGCTAGGATTAATAAGAAATTAAATCCCATAACCTCTTATAACTTATGACCATAAACGCCGATAATAAAGATCCCCCTATAACATAATATTAGCTACGCACTTATAAAAACACTAGGTTTAAGCAACGTGCAATGCACGTTTGCTTAGTTTATATATAATTTTTTTGGTTCATTAAATAATTAATGATGTAATGTTTATGTAAGTGATAAATAATTACACATTGTGATATATTAATTTTAATTTGAATAGTGTTAAATTCTAAATTAAAATGTATAAGTTTGTATTTCGTACTATTATATTATATTAAATTTTGTATTTAATCATGAACTTTTTGTACATAAAAAAATAATAGATAACATTGTAATACAAAACTAAATAAATAAATATTTTTTCTTCATTGAGTTCAATGTACGTTACCAAATAAATTATTAGCATTTTAAAATTGATAATCTCCACATTCATTTTATTTTTTTAGTTTCATTTTTTCCTAGTGACTAAAATGTAGTAGGATAAAACTTTTTGCATTTTCCATTCATTTATTAATAATGTTCTAAAAGACGTAATGTGTTGCGAGACGTCGATGTTGAGAATCAAGAATCACAAGTTTAGGTGTGTCAATACGAAGAATAAGCGTCATAATACGTTTCGTATTTTTAATATTATTTTAATTATTTTTAAGACATAAATATATTTTTATTTTAAAAAATAGTTTTTTTCTATATTATAAAAAAATAGATTTTTTACTATATCATAAAATCATCTAATATTTAAAATAATAATTACTAAACATTTAATATAATACTATAATATTGCTAAATAATGTTAGAAGAATTTTAATTTTTTTTTATTAATTAAGGAACTAAACATGAGCATTAATCATAGAATTTATACGAAAAGTCTGCGGATTTGATAATTCCGATATCTGAAAATGGAGATGAAGGATTTTGATTCACAATCGAGAATGATTCTGACATGAAGTTCGTGGGAATTCAACTGAGGTCGAACCGAATGCAATAAATACATAAAAATAATTCAAAGTAAATCTATCTTTACTAATAAGATTCATTATATAGTTTACTTTGTTAAATTAAAATATTTTAAACTTATAGAAAATAATATCTAACATTAATATATTAATAATCAAGTGCAATTTAAATTAAATTTGAAAATTAAATAAATAAAAGAATGAAAGTGAATATTACAATTTAATTAGTTGTAATTCAAAATCAAATTAGTCAATTAGACATACAATTGAAAATGATTTTGATGAGCATTTTAACATTTTTTTTCACTATCCCACGTTGGAAATTTATAAAACTATTGGAATTAAGAGCATATATAAAATGCATAATCTCACATTGGAAGTTTATGAAATCTTTGGAAAGAAGTGTATCTATAAAATGAGCATGACATCCAATACTTCTACATGGGCTTTAGAATTATAAATTTTGAAGCCCAATTATGGAGTTAAAAGATTTTTAAACTGAACAAAATTCCGTTACTTTTTCCGTTAAATCAAGAAATTCCGTTAGTTTTTCCATTAAACCAACATATTCCGTTTAATAAGCACTTTTTATATATAGAAAGATAAACACCATAATTCTACTTAGGGACCATTACTCCAAAACGTTATAATATAATGTAACTCCACAACCTTTCACTTCTTGTCTTAAAAAAAATAAATGAATATTTTAATATTAAAATGCATAACAATATGTGGCATATAAATCTTAGACATGCTTCCTAATTTTCCTATTATGATACCACAAGAGGAAAAAATATTTTGCAACAGGCAATATGCGTTGTCACAAGTCTTTAACAATGTGCACTTGTACATTGCGATTTTTAATATTGCTGTAAAGTAGACGAATACGACAACATACAATGCATGCTACTAAATATTACAAAGCGTGTTGTCATGCACGATGTTAAAACAATAATGAAAACTTGCACTGCACATTTCAAAAACATTAATGATTTTTCGACGACGTACATTTCTCGTTGTTATTAATGTTTTAACAAAGTGTATATGACACAAGCTCAGCGTTCTCCTTGCTTCATGTCCCACTATAGACGATAAGCAAGTCCACCGGCCAAGTGATGACACACATGTCCATTCCAATTCTCATAGAATCCATGGCTTTTTCAAAGTCAGTCCAGCGCATTCCAGTAACAAGTCCAATTTCAAGTTTCCAAGATTTTTATTGTGTTCACAGAAACTTCAATGAAAGCAAGTTTGTGTGCACTCTACTTGTAAGCCAACAGGGTCTAATGCTCTAAATAATTACTCTTCATATCTAATAGAAATAGCATGTTCGGCTAAGCTTATAAGCACATTATTTGAGAAGTATCATTGTATCAAGCTTAGCCAAACATGTTCAATTATTAGTAGATATGAGCATGTTTGGCTTTACTTCTTTTGCACAAGAAGCAAAATTTTTTACACAGTACCAAAAGTTATGTTGCCCAAAAAAGCCCTAAAAAGAAATATTTAAGCTAAAGATTGAATATAAAATTAGACTCTATTAATGCACATTAGCCCCAATTTAACCCTCATTTTCTCAAACTCATTTTTCTTGTGGTTCTTTCACAATATTTATTTTCTCAATAAAATAATTTTGAATGTAAATTCATAACTTTTTTGTATCTTAACCACACATTTCAAAAGAAAAAAAAAAATTCACAAAAAAATATTCTGAAAGAATCTCTACCCAACACGATTTAATCTTGTCCGACTTGAAACTTGAAGTACATGTATGAGAATCGAATTTGCGTTGCACAAGAATGTACATGTGTTCATAAACCTGGCACCAAGACACCAATTTGACACATATTTCCACGTTAGATACACACTCCCAAGCCACTTCAGCACACCTTCTCCACGGGTTAACTTTTTAGACTGCTGCATTAGGGCAAAAACCCCTCTATATATAACTTTACACCTCTTCTTTACTCTCTATACACACACCTTTAACTTTCTCCCCATTGCAGTGTCTAAATTTTCCCTTTGCCTCAATTTAGTTAGAAATATAGTTGGGAAAATGATTTCTTTCTTAGAGATTATTACCTTCAAGTACAAGCTGCATCTCGATCCTGAAGATAGCAGTATTCTTCATAGTCATCTGCATAACATGCCGATATTAAAAGCTGAAGATGGGGATGGAGATGATGACGATGACGATGATGGTGACTACGACTACGCTCCGGCTGCATAATCGGAAGGTTTTGTTGATGGAAAAATTGCTGAGACTCTAGTCGCTTAAATAAAATTCGAGGTGGTTTCATGGAAACCCTAGTTTTGGTTCTGCAAATTAACCCGAGTTTTGGGTTATTATATATATATAAGTGATGTCACAAAGGTAGTATCTGAATTTGCAGTCTTATGTTATACACTAGTACTGGTATTTTAATATATGAGCGGATTACATGCATGAGTTTCTGAACGTCCCTTTTGATTATTTGCATTTCCCTTCCCCTCTGCTTTTTCTTGCCTTCAAACAACGAAAACTTAACCGAGGATTTTATGGAAGAGAAGATAATTACATGATAAGCATAATCACTATAAGTTTGATGGATGAACAAATCAATATGTTTCTGTAGCATTTGATTTGCCTCAAGAATTTTCAAATAAGAAGTAATTAATTATAGATTTTTGGCCTCCAAGAAACCCAAACTGGAAAGTAACGACTCCCCAACTGAGAACTGAGAAATACTGAAATTTACTAGTTCAATCCTAAAATCATCTAATAGGTGAATAACACAGAATTAATTTATCAATTAGAAGCAACAAGTCATTTTTTAATTGTTCTAGATGTTAGTCAATCAAGTCAAGTTATCTTATATTGAATTGTCGCAATAAATGATTAAAGCATGAAAGAACACAAAATTTGATGACTGAGAAAACCTTTAATTGGGTAAAGACTCCAAGATCAAGCCAATAGTTTTCACTATAGACAATAAGAACTTATAATATGATCTAGCCTAGAAAATTTACTAGATCTAATTTCTACAATCTCCAAGACTCGCTGAAACGTACTTCACTCACACTTGCTCTCGATCTTTTAGAATTATCTATTTGCCGTTGAACACTAAGAACATCTCGTTCTTGTACTCTTGTACTCTTCGTGTTCTGGATCAACCTTTCTCAATCTCGAACAACTTCTGAAAGTTATTGAGAAAGTACATTCCTAACAATATTTAGGAAATATGTGTTTTGAATTATATGAAATTCAATATTTTTCCAAACTTGTGGTTGATTGATTTTAAAAATCAAAAGGTTAATCTAGGTTGTTGAATGTGTTCTTGGATTTTGGAATGATGTTATGAAAATTTAAAGTAATGATCAACCACCACAAAAAAATGTAATGATCATTGGGTATTTATAATAGGAGGTGTTTGATAGTATATGATAGATAAAACTCTCGGAAAACGCAAATTAGTATTTTCTCGGAAAACACTATCACTCGAGCATAGGCTAACAATATGCAAGTGAGGGGTACATTGCTCGAGTGAGAGCCGAGCGACAACAAACAACAATAATTCTGCTTTGGATACTCGAACATCAGTTAAGTGACATATTAGCATAAATTCGACAATTCTTTCTTCTTGTTCCATACTCGAATTCAAAAACTTCTAATTCATTTATACAACATTCCAAAATACTTCTTGATTTTTACAACTTTTTTGTAACAATCCTAATATTTAACAATAATCATTTTGTCTAAAAAAATTGTCAATACAATTAAAAATCTAACAAATACGAAATTCGACGACCTTAAAATGTTCTTGCCTTAGTCGCCATCCATTGGTAGTCATTGTTCACAATGATGCCAATTGTAGTGAAGATGGAAGCAAATTGTGAAACCATTACTTGCTGCTCAAGAACTACGTGGAATGATCTATATCCCACTAAATTTTTTAAAATTAACTTAGATAGAGCAAAAATAAGATCTTATGTGTAGTGCATACGCAATATGTCCCGTACAAAACCGAGGGCATATTGACGGTCAGTTGTACTTGAATATCTATCTGAATCCAAATTCGAATCCGAATCCAATCATTTTATAAGCCATAGCAGCAGTACTGATTAATGGCATTAATAATCCATGCGTTGATTTTGTTTTTGAAGAAGATCTCCAAATAGTGCAGAAAATATCCAAAAGAGAGCCCGTCGATCGATGATGGCGGATGGGCGTATGCATATGCATACACAAGGTAGTCAGCAGCACTCGAGAATCCCAAGATAGCATAAGATGTGTATCATGATGATGTGTTAATTATTACATCATGGGTGGGTACATGATGACATGTTAAGTATTACATCATAGAGTGTACGATTTGCTCCCACGATAAAATATAAGAGCAGGCTGTAACCCAAAAAAATTAATTAATAGAATTAGACACACGTGAATGTTTTGGCTGATTAATTATTCAATTACTTGTGAGCGAGTAGCGAGAAAACTTTCCAAGAGATATATTCGATAGATTTACCTCATATTTGGTCTCCATTAAAATTATTATTAATTTGTCATTCTCTTCTCATAAATCACACATTTTGAATAAAATAATTTTATATGTAAACCCAAAACATTTCATTCATTTTTAACCACACAATTTCCAAAAAAATAATATTCCAAAATACATTTTTTTTTCCAAATTCTCATTATAATGGGGGACCGAGCAAGGGCATAGTAGATATATTATTTCATAGTTAATATAGTGTATGTATATATTGAGTTTAGATCTATTGTTCCAACTTGATTATTTCTTAAGCTATCTCTTCACTAAAATTTTCTAATGAAATATCAAAATTTTCGTGATACAACAACATATACTATTGAGGTACGAGTATCTAGTTATCTTTGAGTCGATCCGGACCGATTTTCACTGGTCTGGTTGGCCCGTCCGTCCTGACACTTCTATATCTAGTTATCTCTGAGGAGATTCAAGTTCTCTACGATGTCATCAACGACACAAGACTTATCCTCTTGACTTGTCCCTTCATACAAAAATAACTACTTTCTTTTGATCCATATATTTCAACTATTTTAGAAAAATAATATTAAGTTAATTATATCTTTAAGTGTGTAAGAAAATTAGTACAAATATAAATGGTATATATAGGTGCTAGAAAGATACAATTAAACCTCTATAAATTAATTAATAGTGTTGGGATCAAGAAAAAAATCTATTAATTTAGGGAATATTAAATAATCTATAAATTGATAATTAAATAATAACTTATTAATTTATCATGCTATTCCTTATTTTCTTAAATATATTGTATCCATCTCCAACGATGGTTTGAAATATATCTAAATTGTGATTTTCAAAAATTTTAAGTGTGATCGCAGTCAAGTGATCACACAAGTCGGTCCAACGCAATCCAGTAATAAGCTCAATTTCAATTTCCAAAGATTTTAAATGTGATTGCAGAAAGTTCAATGAAAGCAAATTTGTGTATTTTTGGCGAGCGGCTTGTGGGCTCGCCCTTAAAGCCCGACCCGCGCTAGGCCCGGCCCGGCCCGACCCATTGTCACCACTATATATATGAGGACATTATTTGAGAAGTATCAAGCCTAGCCAAACATGTTCAATTATTAATAAATATGAAGCAAGCTTTTTCTAAACGTCGTTTCCAATCTCACGTTCTTCTAATAAAATATTTTTGATCTTTAACTTTTTCATATTTTATAACCACCCTTCTAAAAGAAAATCACTTTTCATAGGATCTATTCCCAAAAAATTTCATTCAAACACGGACTTAGCCTCTATTTGATAGAAATTAAAATTAGATTTTTTGGTAGATTTTGATAAAAATTGACGAAATGTGTGGTTGAAAAGTCGTATATCCCATAAAATATATAGTTTAAATTAATTATTTACTTTAATTTGAAATTTTAATTGAATTTTAGTCCAAACCAAATATGGACTTAATCGTGTCCGAATCGAAACTAGAAATACATATCATGAGAATCGAATTTGTATTGCACTAGGATGCGCATGTGTTCATAACAACCTGGCAACTAGACACCAATTTGACACATATTTCCATGCTCGATGCACACTCCTAAGCCACTCTAGCACACCTTCTCCACGAGTTAACCTTTTTGACTGCTGCATTAATAGGGCAAAAGCCCTTTATATATAACTTTACACCTCTCCTTTACTCTCAATACACACACCTTTAATCTTCTTCCCATAGAAGGGTGTCTAAATTTTCCATTTTCCTCGATTTTGTGATTGCAAAATGATTTCTTTCTTCGAGATTATTAGCTTCAAGTACAAGCTGCTCCACGATCTTCATGAAGATGGCAGTATTCTTCATAGTCATCTGCATAATATGTCGACATTAAAAGCTGAAGATGGGGATGGGGATGACGACAGCGACGATGACGATGGTGACTACGACTACGCTCCGGCTGCATAATTTGAAGGTTTTTGTGATGGAAAGATGCTCAGATTCCTGTCGCTTAAACAAAATTTGAGGTGGTTCCATGTAAGCCCTAGTTTTGGTCTCAACAAACCGTAGTTTTGGGTTATTATATATAAATGACGTCACTAAGGTAGTATCTGAATATGCAGTGTTACGTTGTACACTTGTACTAGTATTTTAAAGGATACCGCCTAAAATGAGAGGGTTTATTTACAGAAGTTTCTGAACCTCGCTTTTGCTTATTTGCTATTCCCTTCCCTCTGCCTTTTCTTGCTGTCAAACAAGAAAATTAAACGCGGAGTTCATGGAATATGGAAGAGAAGATAATTACAAATTTTCCATTGATGATAATAAATTCTTATATGTTTTTGTAGCATTTGATTTGTTAACATCTTTAGCTCTTTTGGGTTTGTATTCTCAATTATCACAAGAATTTATTAATTATAGATTTTTGCATAAGGAGATATGAACAATCTGGAAATCGTGTAAATCATTGTTATGTTTTCCTTTTGAAATCTGCGTAGAGTTGCATGGATTTTTCTGTTTTTCAAACAGTAACTTTCCATTAATGATAATAAATTATTCTAAAAATAATCTTATAAGAAAAATTAAATGGCCTATATAAGAATAAAAATAGTAGAAAAATAATGTGCTGGTAGAAAAAAAGGGTAACGGATCTTGTTTATCAAGCATGAATTCTCAAAAATGTGTGTGGATGTGGGGGGAGGAAATGTTGAAAGGGAAAAATATTCATGTCCTATTAAACAAATTCTAAATTTCTATATAGATTAAGAATTTTCAAAATGTTGGTGAAGTGGTCGCCACCTCTTCCCCTTGTGGTTCCGCCACTTTTGTGACATATATTGCATTTGATGCTTTTCGGAAAAAGGCTTTTCAAATAATTTTTTTAAGAGAGAAAAAAGTAGTATCTCTTAGTCTAGAGTTAAAGAAATGCGCTAGGAAATTTATATATATATTTTTGTCTCCATATCTTAGTATATGTATATGTTTAGATACAATGTCGGATTTAGGATTTTGAATGAGCACATGCGGCTGTTGACGGCTACAATAATAACTAATGTTGTGAATTGAAATTACTTGTATCGTAATTATCTACCGGTTTAATAATATTTATCGAGTAACAATTTGAAGTTTGAAAAATGGGTCTAATTATTTATTTTCTTGGTTCGATTTGCTAATAATTTCAATCTAACAAAAAAGAAAAAATGACTATTTTAATAATCTAATTGTATGGTTGAGTTTTAGTTAAAAA
Organism: Fraxinus excelsior; assembly: GCA_019097785.1. Lineage (NCBI taxonomy): Eukaryota > Viridiplantae > Streptophyta > Magnoliopsida > Lamiales > Oleaceae > Fraxinus > Fraxinus excelsior. Next base: position 22,512,996 of record CM032641.1, read on the forward strand.
AAATTAAAAACAATGAGGAACTATATCTATTTTACTTGATAAAATAACATATAGAATTTTGTAACGTTAAGTGTCGACATGTACCAAATGATATTGTGTTAAAGTGTTTTATAATTCCTTTACAAAGATCACAGGGTTGAATCTTCCAATTGCACCGACTTTTATAATGCCTATATGCTCCAAAATGGTGAAAAATATTAAACTAAAATAATTACGAAAAGGATTGTTATAATTGAGAGTCAAAACCAAGAATTTCATTTACTTATATAATACTCTAAGCAACTGAGCTACAAGAAAATTTTTTTGAATAAAAGGAAATCACATACATATTTCCAAACAAATAAACACAGTGATCCAAAAAGAAATTGAATGCTGGCGAATCTAGCATGGGAGGCAATCGGAACTCGTCGAGTGCTATATCCGCCGCTGCTTAGATATCAAGAAAATATGTGATTTCCTTGTTTACTGAAATAATTACGGCGTACATAAGATATGGGCATGTTGATTTGGCTGGGGAGCAAATCCCAGAATGGGATAATTAGAGTCAGAATCTTGCAATGCTCGTAAGAGCTAGTACCCTTATTACATTAGTACATAGGCTAAGATGGTGGATGAAAGGAAGAGCACCTTGGTCCCTCCAAGAAACCCCAACTGGAAAGTAGCGACTCCCCAAATGAGCACAGAGAGATACGAAAGCCATCCATTGGAAGCCATTGTTCACAAGGAAGCCACTTGTAGTGAAGATGAAAGCAAATGGCGAATCTGTTAAAGTACAGTGACTTGAATTCTGTTTGGTCCGATTCGAAAAGATCGCGGTGCAACATATGTGGTGAAATAAAATTATGAGAATTTTTTGGTGGTATGGACCTATTTTATTATTCTCGCACACGTATATTTTAGGGTTTCAGTATGTTTTGAGGAAATTACATGTCAAGAAGTGTTTTAAGTTTTTCAATTAAAAATCAGGTTTAATGTTCATTTAATAGAAAATTATGTATTAATTAAATTATTAATAATATTATAAAATTTAACCATTCCAACCCCACTACGAACCCTAAGGGTCCGTTTGATTGCAAGGGTGAAAAATGTGTGGAAAGAAAATGAATTTCAAAGAAAGTAATTATTTTGAAATTGTTTTGTAGGGAATTGTTAATTTAGTGTGTTTGATTGATAAAATTTTCCGCCTGAAAATTTTTAAATTTTGTGTTCGTTTGACTTTATTTTACATGAAAATAGTCCATTAAAGTGATAATTTTTCCACAATTGATTATAAAATCTGTTTCCATTGCCAAAAAGTAAAAAAAAAAAAAATGAAAATTGTTTTCCTAAAAAAATCATTTTTTATCAAAGTCTAGTATTCGTTTGACTTTATTTTACATAAAATTGTCCATAAAAGTGAATTTTTTTTTACAACTAGTTATGAAATTTGTTTTCATTGCCAAGAAAAAAAAAAAAAAAGAAACAAACGGCAGCGGCACCTATAAAAGCTTTTCCCACCATTTTCGTGGGAAAAATTTTTCATCAATTTTGAGGAAAATAAGGGTGTGGGAAAAAAGTTTTGCCTAGAAAATCGTGGTAATCAAACAAGCCAAAATCAGGAAAATGGAATTCATTTTCCAAATTCTAGGGAAAATAACATCAATCAAACATGGCCTAAATTATTTCCCTCCTTGTCGTCATATACCATAAACTCATTTCTTATCCACCCCCACTTCTCCCTCCTCCACCCAAACCCATTTCGCCACAACGGTCCACCCCTTCCCCCCAACACCACCATCACATTGCAGCATCAGAGGTGTAGCGTCACCTCGTATAGCTGTAGCCATGCGCCTTTGCAGGTGGAGCTAAGGCGATGCTACACCCCTACAAGTTCTTCAACGGAAGGGGATACTGTTGATGTTAAGAGTAGGTTTAATGTGGCAAATCACCGCCACCTTGTGCTCTTGTACTGCGTCTAAGATCAGAAACCAAAATTGGACCCATGATCTCATATTGGAACAATTATGTCATCCAAAGTCGACGCTCAAATCTGTGTGGCGCTTTGTTTGCGCTGTCGCAGCTAGTTCATCACACGGAAGTGAAATGGTCAATGGTGGTGATGGGTGATTGAGGTTGTGTCTGTGTCCGTGTTGTTGGCAATGAGGCTGTGTTGGTGATGGTGGTGCTATTAGGTTGTGTTGATAGTGGTGGTATGTGACCAACTATTTGGTTAATCTATGATCAATTATTTGTGGCAAATTATTTTATCGTAAGCTAAAAATTTAATAATTTGTGACTAAAAAATAATTTATAACAAACTAATTTGAAAATCTATGGCTGACAAATATATTGTGACCTATAAATTTTTTTATTGTAACAATAAAATAATTTATGATCAATTAATTTGGTAATATATGATCAATAAATAAATTGTGATGCATCTCTCACTATTAATATAATTTTGACCTTAATACATTTAATTAATATAATTAAATAATTAATGCATGAGTTTTGGATTTTGACGCTTAAAACATGATAATTGAATTGCCCCATGACGTTTGACTTGTGAATTTTGCCGTTATGTTTTTTGGATAGCAGCTCAAATTAAACACTCCTCTCTTTTACTCATATTTGATGCAATGGATTTCCTCCATCACTGCTCGTGATTTTTTCTGTCTAGGATTTTCACATATATTTGTGTATTTTTGTTCTTATTTTTCTATTGCCTATGCTCATTTTCTCGTACCAGAAACCATTACCGGCTGCTCGAGAACTATGTGGAATGATCTTCATCCCACTAACTCGTCAAAAACTATCTCAGATAGAGCGAAAATAAGACCATACGTGTTGTGCAGATGCAATATGTCCCATACAAAATCAAGGCCATATTTACGGTCAGTTATACTTTCGTATCTATCTGAATCCGAATCCAAATCCAGATCCAGAGCAACGATAGTCATAGCAGCAGTAATGTTGATGACAATAGCATTAATAGTCCAAGTGCTGATTTTGTTCTTGAAGAAGATATCCGAATAGTGCAGAAAATATCCAAAAGAGAGGCAGTCGATGTAGGCAGATGGGCCTATGCATATGCACACACGAAGTAATCAGCAACACTCAAGAAACCCAAGGCAGCATAAGATGCAGCAAATTTGAACCAGATGAGGGGAAAGATAACTAAGACAACGTAAGTTGGAATAGATCCATTTGCTCAGCAAAATAAATTTGGGGCAAGAGAGAAGAAGCAGGGAACGAAGAATCTGCACTACTTAGAGCTAAAGCGTCCGATATGATATTGGCTTGCTTTTATTCCCTTTACGAACAGTGGTCCTAAAACCAGAAACTTGGCCCTGACATGATTTTGGCCTTGAGTTAACAAAAGCTTAGTCAAACAACTCCTAAAAATCTAGAAACTTGCTTAATGTACAAAAGCAAAAATCACATAAATTCAATAGAACACACATAGCATGCGGGTTCTGCACATTTTTTTTAAATACACGGTGGGACCCATCATTGAGAGTATTTTGTTGAAGTTCTGTTAAAAAACTTCTGTACGAACGGAATTCTCCAATAATCTATTGAGTTGATATATATACATATATCAACTTTTTTCTTTAACTAGTCCTAGCAAATGGTGCATGTAATTTTTTAGATTTTTTAATCGTATTCTTAAAATGTTATATTTTATTTGTTATTCTCTCTCACGCCTTCGTATACTAGACATGTTTTTTCAGATTCAATAATTGTACTCTCCTCTTCTTGCGTCATGGACCCTTAGGAATAATGAATGAAATTTTCAGTGACCCTTTTGTTGTACATCATGTTTTGAGAAGCTCGTGCTCTTTTGCAACCCTCTCTTGTATCGGAAGAGCAAAGACTTATCCTTCGAAAATGCTTATGCTCATTGGCAGATCCAGTCCAATTCATCTTTAATATTTTTTTTTTCAAGTAAAAACAATTTTGTACGTGTAATTTGCCTATTAGACCGACTTAAAAAAATTTCGTGGATCTGCCACTGCTTATGTTTGTTGCCCGCCCTTCATTTAGTAGAAAATGAAGCACACGTCAATTTATAACTAGGGTCATTGGCTCCATTGAAAAATGATAGTTTTTTAATATATATATATTTTTAAAACTATTTATTATATTCTACGCTTGAAATTTTTTCCATAGATAAATCAAATCCCACCAGTTTCATGTCCCGGCTCTACCATGGCAAGGACCATCCACATAAACCTCAAAAAAATTATATTCAAGTATGTTCTTCTTCCTTAGACTTGTGACTCTACAATTACATCAAATTATCTAGCAAAGACATTGTGTGACTAGCACTAAGAGACTCTTTATTTTATATATTATTGAGATCGCTTCTTTAAATTTAAAGAGTTAATTTTTTTTTTACACCCCAACAGACTCTATTGTGGCTGTTCATTTTTTTTTCAAGAAATATTTATTGATTTCTCTTCATATTTTATTTAACATAATTTTTTATATTTCAATTGACCAATCAATTTAAAAGTGGTTTGAATAGTTTAAGAAATAGAGTATTGAAATATATTATTTACTCAATGCAATTATCGTACATTAAAAATAGAGAGTGAATTTAGCTCTCAAAATTTGGAAAGTAAAATCCACCATTTATGTAAAAAGTCAGAATAGAAGTCCATTGTAGCTCATTTTTAATCGTTAACTCTTTAAAAATAAAGAGTATTTTGTATTTAGAAAGTATCATGGAGATGCTCTAAGTTTATGAACTGTAGTTCCTATAGATATATATAATAATAATAAGTGAATAATAGTCGTGAATGTAAAAATGTGAGAATAAAAATTATGTTTGATCGATATTAATTATAATTTAAACTCTGCCAAAAAGGCATGGGATCTACAACTATGTGTGATTAATGTTATTTAGCACCATCGATGCTAGCATCCGTCTAAGTGATATTCAAAGAAAATGGGGGTTGGGGGTAGCCTTGCCCCCTCCCTATGCCTCTGCTTGCACCATTGCCTCTTTTATCACTAGAACAATCTTTAGAGACCTTAACGGGTGATTTGAATTGTTTAATTCTCGATGATAAAACTTATCCCCCATCGTCTCACTTTTAATTAGACTACTACAACTCCTAATTTGAATCAAATATAACAATTCCTTATACTAATAAATAAACTTTTCGTAGACAAGAAAAATAGAAACAAAGAGGATGAGAAATTATCGTAACGGATATGAGAAAAAAAACTTGTTATACATGAAATAATTATATAAATGCAATATTTTCATGCCATACAACTCTAACCACTCGTATAAATTCACAATTTGTACGTGCATTCATTCTCCTATTTTGCGTATCAACACTTGACTATTCACGTTTTCTGCGCATTCATTCTCTTATTTTGCGTGTCAACACTTGACTATTCACGTTTTCTGCGCATTCATTCTCCTATTTTGCGTGTCAACACTTGACTATTCACGTTTTCTGCGCATTCATTCTTCTATTTTGCATGCCAAAACTTGACTACTCATGTTTTTTACGAGTATTCACCATTCTATCACTTGATTAGTCACATTTGGGCTTTCACATGATGAACATGTACCCTTTCATTCTTTGGCTAACTATAGTTGAATCAACGACGTAATGACAAGTTAGAAAGCATTTAATAAATCGATTAACAAAATAATGTGTCGTATCATTAATAATATCTATAAATACAAGATTATACTCATAATTGTTGTCTACACCCTTGAAAATAAAATTTCAATAGTTTAACTATATATAATTAAATAATTTTGATCTCGTGATGTTGTACCAAATTTTATTATTATGAAAATAAAGAAAATGCCGTTGTCCCAATTAAAGTAAAAAATAGATCACCGTTCTTAGCCCACATTTGGCTTCAATTTTTTTAAAATTCATTTTTATCCAAATTCAATTAGAAGATCTATAATTTTTTTTTATCAATTTTGTAACTAACTCCTTGTTTGGTGAAAATTAAAATCAGATTTTTAATAAATTTTAATAAAAGTTGATAAACTATGCGGTTCAAAAGTTGTGGTCTTGTGGATCATATAAAGTGTGTGATCAAAATTAGTTGTTGATTTTGATTTAGATTAAAATTTAAATTTAAATTTCTACCAAACGAGGACTAACTATTTTATTAATTTTCATCAAAATTTATTAAAAATTTAATTTTGTAACAAGAAAACGGGCACTTCGACACTAAAATAGGGTCAAATGAAACTGCTCTAATTTCTCTCACCCGCCAAACTACTCTGACCGACAAATTACGGCTTTAATTACTTGACCCCAGTCAATACTAGTCAACCACACCCAAATTGGCCCCGCTTATAATCAAACATCCCTCTTTCTCTATCCTCCGAACCCGTTTACAAGATCCAAACCCTATATACATATTCGCTTTTTCTGCATGCCAAAATGAAATTGCCTCTTATGCCCATTGATTCTATTATGGATTTAGCTCTTCTTAGGGTATTTATGTAAAAATCACAGTCTAGACTCGAGTCAACAGTAGCATAATTACCAATGTTCTAAAAAGTACGTCTAAGCGTGAAGCGTGATGAAAACGTTTCACCTTAAGTCTAGTGAAAATTAAGCGGTCAACGTTGTCTTTGACTGCTTAATGCTCGCCTAGGCGAGCCTCAGGCCCATTTTTTATGGATATCTAATTTTTTCTTTTTCTTTTTTAAAAAATAAAACTCACAATCCAGACCTAGTAGTTCACTATCCCTTCAAACTTCAAAAATTTCGAATTCTAGAGAACCGAGAAGATTGAAGAACGGAAAAAAGATAATACTTTAAAATGAATTGGAGTCCGATGAAGACTTAGATTAAATAAGATTTAAACTACAAGTTATTTAAGTTATGTAATTATGATTTTGAAATTTATCTCTATGTAGGAATTGTTAAGTAAATATAGTATTTTATAATTTTAAATTTTTGGTATGTATTATTGAATTATTGAATTTTTTTACAATGATTAAAAATTAAAATTAAAAAAACGCTTTTTTATGCATAAACTTCGCTCAGGCTTGTAAAATTTGAAACTTGGCCTCCACTTCTAATCACGCTTTACGCTTTTTAGAACACTGATAATTATCCAATCGAAACCCAAATAAAAATCCAAACCCGGAATTAATGTCCGGATTCTAAATTACAATTTAGTCCCGAGATCAAATGTTTTCCAGAGGCCTATATTGGTCATTTACAAAGGAGTTGTACTCGAAGAAGAATTCGCTCATAAAAAATAATTATTAAAATCGAATATGAAAACGCAGAAAGGTTCGTAAAGAGGACAGAACCTTTACCTTCTGTCTGGAAAAAAACTCACTTACACACTGACTGTGTGTTGGAATCCGGCCATGGAAGAGAATAAACAGAGCTCTAAAGCTCTGGAAGAAACGGTTATGGAAATTTCAAAGCAAAACAAGGAGGAAGAGATTTGTAAGGAAAAAATCGAAAAAGATGAAAATCTGGCGGAATTGAGTAGTAATAATAGCTGTGATTGTACAGTTGAGAACGCTTTAACCGGAGGGGGAGGAGAATTACAAGCTTCTCAAACCGGCAACGGTTCTTCTTCGGTGCTGCTATTGGAGAGTGATTTGCAGGCCGATTTTAGTGCCTCATCTCACCTTCTATCGGGTATGTGTATAATTCTTCGTCTTTTGCTACTCGCGCGCCCCTGTGTTTTTATTTCGTGCTTATAATAGGGAGGTAATTAACTTATATAGATGAATCTTGTAGAACCAAATTGATTGTGTGTGGAATGGGTGTGTTTACGTGCATGTGTAAGGTAAATGAGTGATTAGATGCAGTAATTATGATAAATTTTGGTATTGGCAGAGGTTCCGATCCAATGCTCTCTGCAACCTCAGCACTCGGTGGAAAATTTGAAGGTAAGTAGTGAGTTTGCATCCCCCCCACCCACCCACACACGCACACACACATTTATGGATTTAAGTTTCGATTTTCGTAATCTCTTATCTCCTGTGAAGAAAAACTAATTATTCGTTTGCTGATTTTGTTTATGAATATTTATGTTGTATAACTGAATTTTTCTAATTGTTTTTGTTGTAGCCCCCTTCTTCCATTGATCTTTTTTAAACCTTATCCGGAAAATGAGTTGGTTGCACAATTATCAGTTTCATCTGGTTTTTTAGATTATGTTGTATTTAGACTTTTGATTTTAGGAACATAAGAGTGTGGACTCTTGATTAGAGTGACTTGACCTAAGAGTGCAAGACCCATAAAGCTTAAGTGGAAGGAATGGTGTAAGGGTGTAAAATATATAATTCTTTCTGGGACCTCAATCATTCTTTCTCCAGAGTGCCTATGAAGTACAAGAAACATGCTCACAAGTCACAAGAGATTTTAGTGAGTTAGATTTGTCTCAATTTAGTAATTGGCTTTGTTCATTAATGTTATACATTGATTTTTTTAGAATTATTTTTGGGCTAAAAAAATCTTTGTTGAAGGAGATTTATCTTAAAGCGCAACCAGAGTCCTCTTTTGCCTTGCACATTATCATTATCCTGGCTATATAATGATTTATATAATACTACTGAATCCCATTGAGTATATATATTGGTAAGATTGCTTCTATTATGCTATGATGCACCGATATGGACACGTGTCGGATACGTAGACACGCGATTTTTTAAAAAAAAGTACAGACACGATACGTCATCGATACGTTGATTAAATTCTTAAAAACTCTTCATTTATATAGTATAGATTTAGTTTTATACTTGCTATTAATTTTTCTTGTTGAAATCTTTTAAACGTGAGTACCTATTTGTTACTTACTAATAACTTTGAATTAACAATATATAATATTTCTAATATAAAAAAATATGATTATGGTAGAGTGTGCGAGAAGTATCGGTATCGACTCTAATTGAAGTGTCCGTGCTACAGAGCTATTATGTGCTTGATCGACGACAGAAAATATTAAAAAGATGCATAGTTATAGAAACAATTTACACTAGTGTTTGTGTATTTATGTAGGTATATCATATGTTGTCAAATCAACGTACTTAAAATATAAAATCAAATGCTAACTTTCCACCTCTATATCTTATATGGTTTTCGATACAAAACTTTTACCATCTTGTTTTTCGTAATTTTTTCCTTGGTGGTTAGAGATAGTGTTATTATTATTATTATTATTATAACTCCTGAATGTTTAAAGCTGTGGTTAAAAAACCAATAAACCTTAGTCTCCAGCATAATCTGTTTTCACTGTCATAAATCTTTTTCTTTTCAGATGTTTAAGGTTAATGTCCATTTTCCTGAAATGCGCTTGTTTGTAAATATTATTTTCTAGGTTGATTTGCTCTTAATATTTTACATGTCTTTTTATTCCAGATCATATTTAGTTTGAATGAGCCTGCTAAATAGCTTTGAGGTTAACAAAACTTTGGTTGTTTATTTAACTAGACATAGAGTTGGATGATTAACTGCAACAAGCTCTCATATTCACTGGACAAAAAGTAGAGATAAATAACGGCTTCCGGACAGTTCTATCTTATGTACTCTGGAAATGATTTTGCTTTAATAACATTTTTCATATCGCAATGATCTGTATTCAGTACTTGCTTTTGCAGTAACAACCAACTTCACCATTTCAAGTTATCACGCACGTGACTTTTCAAAAATTTTATTTCCATTTGATGTCATACTATAGACTGATGAGAAAAATGATCTAGATGAATTTTGTACTTCTATTTAGAGATGGAGAAAAATCTGCCATTGACTTTATTTTGGGTCAAATTTTATTTTATTTTTTTAATGAAAAGCAGTTCATTTTTACTAGATTTACTAAATATGATTCTGCATACTTCTTTGGCACCTCAGGATCAAGTAAGTTTGGTCCCTGAGGAACCTTTGATGGGTATTACTAGTCAATCTGCCCAAGTTCAGGCCCAGAGTCTGAGACAGGTTCCTGATGGTTTGGCCAAGTTGGAGGTGTCACCAACTTCTATTACACAGTCTATTTCATCCACCCTAAGTCCAACTTTACCGGAACAAAAATTGTCACAAGTAGGGAATGGAAGCATTCCATATAATGCGGAACAGGACAAGCAAAATCATTTGGACCTAAAACCTCTGTCTTCTGTGCCTATGCTGAAGACACCTTCTGATGGGTACAACTGGCGGAAGTATGGTCAGAAGCAAGTAAAGAGTCTTGAAGGTTCTCGGAGCTATTACAGATGCACTTTCTCTGACTGTAATGCTAAGAAGATTGAGTGCTGCAATCGTTCTAACCATGTCATTGAAACTGTTTATAGAAGTAACCACAATCACGATCCTCCTCAAAAAGTAAACTTCTCTATGGAAAAGCCTGCACTATCAGTTGTGCTGGCTAATGGGAGTAACAATACAGCTCTAGCAGGTGGTGGTCTTAGTGATGTTCTGTCTACTTCTTCCAAAAAACCTTTGCTAGAAAAGATTCAGGTTCCTGAAACAAAACAACAGGACTCAAGTGGTTCTGATGAGACCATGGAAGTTAATGGTAGCTTGGAGCACGTTGACAAACCTGAACTTAAGAAACGGTAAGTTTCTGACTTGCTCGAGTAATTATTTCGTCATATCATGTCACAATTTTTCTTTTCCTGATGATAGTTGTCACCATAATGATCTGATACTGTTCCACATATTTGGTTTGCCAGGTTGAAGAAAAATGCCGCAGATGATTCAGGATCTTTTTCTAAACCAGGAAAGAAACCTAAATTCATTGTTCATGCAGCTGGTGATGTCGGGATATCAGGAGATGGCTATAGGTGGCGCAAGTATGGACAAAAGATGGTGAAGGGGAACCCTCACCCAAGGTGAAACCGTAGTTTAAATATATGCTGACTGTTATAATTGATTAATTTCGTTAAAATTAATGACCTAGCTGCATAGTTAATGAGAGCCATGAATACCCATGATTTATACGAATTCCAAGCGTGTGGTGGTCAAACTTGTAAGTAATACTGTAATAGGACTGGTTCTGATGCTAATTTGTGTGCTTAATAATCTATCCGGCCATGTGTCCTCCTAACACAGGTTGCCTAATTGCTTAATCATGTCTTGCATTCTATTTTATTTATTTTATTATTATTGTCCTTAGAAGTCCCAAAATTCTATGGTGCATGGTAAAAGATCACTCTCGAATGTAAAAGAGCCCAGACTCTTGACACAATATGATGAGGATGAACCTGTGCTGGAGGATTATGATACATTTGAGGTTCTTTTGGTGTGTTGTATTACACAGGATAAGGATAACTTTTTCCTATCCAGTGTTTACCCGTATTAAATTAATCCGGCCATCCTATCTTAACCCATCCGGATAAACTTAATCCCTATATGGAGATGGGTTAAGACCGATAAATATGTGGTCATGTACTAACACAAGTTTTAATAATATTAACCCACTACACCCACCCCATCTCAGGTACGCTAATTCCGCCCCCACCCTACCTTTCCATGCTACTATTAGGAACTGTAATCCCCACCCCACCCCACCCCAGACCTACCTTACCCACCCAATCCTCACGCTTACCTGCTAACACACAGTACCACAATAAATTTCTTCACATAAAATAAGGTTTGAAATAAGCAGAATTTATTCACATCAGAAAATTTAAAATAAATAATTTTTCACTTATGAATAAAATTTTACTAAAACAATAAAACATTCGCTTATAAGTAAAAAAAAAATACTTCTAATTGAAAAATGACTTGCAAGTAAAAAACTCAGATATATGTACAATATAACATGTGAGTTAAAATAGAACTTGTGAGTTAAAAATTCACTATAAGTAAAATATTTATGTGTGAATGAAAAAAAAAAACTCACAAGTTCAAATTCACGTTTAAGTAAAAATTATTATAAGTAAAAAAAATTACTTAATAGGTTAAAATATCACATTTAACTAAACAAACAGTCATAAATAAAGAACTTTCATATAACTAAAATATTTAGTAAAAAATCACATATAAGTCAATAATTTACTTATAAGCTTATAAGTTACTTATATTATATTAAAATAAAATCACTTATGAGTAAATTTATGTGCGAGTAAGAAATACTACTTATATATATAAAATATTTTTATACCTTTCAAAAAAATATAAAATATTTTTATCAATATTTTTAAGTTTCAGTACTTATATGTTATAGTACAGTGTAGCATCGAAAGCCGCATTACAACAATCCACCATAGTCCTCCTTAATCCTATTCCCCCTATCCTCCTAATCCTTTCCTGCCTAATCCTGTATGGTGTACCAAATGTGTCCTTGAGGTTCTAATTCTTTATAACACTCTGAGGTTGCCTTCTTGTGATATATTATTTCTCTGACCTTCAATCATGTGTCTCTAGATCTTCTGCCTTCGAAATATCTATTATACCAATAGAAAGTACTCATGTGACAGCACCCATATAAATATATCTTTTTCTTCTGATTTTCTGGGAGTAAATTTTGCCATCAGTGTGCTTGTATCTTACTATTATCCCATTTTTATCACATTTATGTTATTCCCTTTGCAAAGGAAAAGGGCCTCCTATCTCTATGGACTTGGATTATCATCTGATTTCCTACTATTGACAATTCCAATAGTTTTAATACTGCTTCAAACCGTCATCATTTTTTTCCTTTCCCCCAATTATCAAATAAGAAATGAGTACTTCTTATATGTGGTACTTGATGTCTTGACTTGCAGATCTTCTGGGCAATGTGCAAATTTTTTGATGTGCAACTTCTTTGTATTGGTTTCTGTTTGTATGATTTTATAGTTACCAATACTGGAATACCCTTGTATAAATGCAGAACACATGGTACACAATTTCAATGTTTTTACGTAGTGTCCATGTTGAAATCATGAAGGCATGACTGTTCATACCAGCTTCTCTTCTTAAGTGATTTATCAAAACATTTAGGGTTTTCTGAATTCGTGACATTCTTACTGCAACTGCAACTGCAACTGCAACAATGAATTCTGTTCACTGTCCATACATCATACCTAAAATTTTGACGACTGATGGCTGATGACTTTGATGGTTTATGACTCTCAAATTGATGGTCATGGTAGGAGTCTAGGAGATGATAGTTGCTGTTGGAATGCCCATCAGCCGTCGGTGGACTAATGCGTCAATATTCATGTTATTGGCTAGCACCAGCCATATTCAGGACATCATTTTCATTTCTGCATATATGAAACCATCTTCACAGTTGGTTAGAAAATATAGGCGTGGTAATGTAGGGTTTCATATTTTGAAACATTTGCTACTTTTGGCCTTCTCTTGATGTTAAATTATTAATTATCCGTTGAATGGATTCCAGGAACTACTACAAGTGTACATCAGCGGGATGTCCTGTTAGAAAGCATATTGAGAGGGCTGTCGATAACACAAGTGCTGTAATAATAACCTATAAGGGAGTGCATGACCATGACATGCCAGTACCAAAAAAACGTCATGGCCAAATGAGCAGTCCTCTTGTTGCCGCTGCTTCTCCAGCATCCGTGCAGAGTCTGCAACTCAACAAAACCGTACCACTTCAGAACCAAACTACCCAATGGTCAGTAGACAAAGAAGGTGAATTGACAGGTGAGGCATTGAATCTGGGTGGGGACAACACAGCGAAATTAGCTCCAGCCCTTTTAAGTATTGGATTTGAAATCAAACCTTGCTGAAATAAAAAAAAAAAAAAATGGGGTTTGGTTTGCAGAACTGGAAGAGTCCAAATAACCGTGCACATTTCTAATGGAAGTATAAGGTAGCTCAATTACCTCATTTGACTTGTTTTCTTCTCCTTTTCATTGTATGTTAAATTAAATGTTGCTTTGGTTTAGATTATGAATAATGTGCTTATTTCTGTATTCAGAACCATGAGTATTTGGAATAGATTAGTTATTGGAGAGTGTAAAATTGGGTGCGGTGTCTCTGTAACATTGAGTTTTAGTGTTCCTTATAACTCTTATATGTGCATATTAGGCATTTTATTAGTGGTTTGTTGTCTGGCTTTCTTTATCGGTGTACTGATTTGAACTTTAGTTTCTTTTAACCTAATTTATGTTTCTATTAATGTTTAGTACTAATAATTCCTTTTTCTTGTCATCGAGACATCAAGGGCCCCCCAATGGGGGGTCGCCACTTGACGATTAGGTAAAACTTTAGGTAAAAAATCATATACATAGAGATTTTTCCTTATAACTATACTAGGAGCCTGTTTGGTACGGCTTAAAATTCAATTAAAATTGAAAATATAGTTGTTATTGGGTCTCATCCGTCTAATAAAAGTCAACAATAACAGCTATATTTTCAATTTTAATCTCTACCACACACTCTCTAGTACTTTTATATAAATTATATATTTATTTAAATGGGCATTAATTATTTTTTATTTAATAAATAAATTTTATTTCTTATCTCTCGTGAATTCTTATAATATACAATATTCAGCTCAAAATCAATTGGCCATGAGTAGAGAAAAACAATAAGCTCTATGTTTGGTTCAGATAAAATTTTGATTAATACAACTATACAAGTTAAAGTTAACAATTAAAATTTCACCACAAATATTATAGGTTCCATAATTTTTAATTATATATTTCATCAATTTTTATCAAAATTTATTAAAAAGTTTAATTTTTATTTAAATCAAACATCGGCTAATGTAGAGAGAGAATCAATTATAAGCCTCAAAATCAATGACCTCCGCAAGTTACAAATCCTTGGGTCATTTTCCAATGCCATCCCCAAAACACCATTTTGCACCAGAATGGTTGAATACAATTTTGTCCTTCTCTCTCACTTTGCCAAAAAAAAAAAAAAAAAAATTGATTAAAGGTATTTGTATCCATTTTTGTTATACATTTTGTAATATAATAAATTTTTTTTTTTATGCATTTGCAATAAATTTTAATTAATGTAATAAATAATAGTTAAAGAATTAATGAAATTAAGAATACTAAAAAAAAAATTAAAATGTATCACACACGATTATTTAAAGTCCACACAAAATACATCACAATAGCCATTGTGCAAATTATTCATGAGCCACGCGGTCCCAAAAAAATAATTTTGTAATGAAACTAGAAACATGTAGAAAAGATGTTGAACATGTATATGACGTTCTACAATCAAAGTTCACAATTGTGAAACGACCAACAAGGCTTTGGGGAAATATATGCACTGCATGATATCATGACTCATGCATTATCATTCATAATATGATAATCGAGGACGAACATGATGTTGATGCACTAGTTTGAGATTGGACAGAAACGTCAACTCTGGAAGTTGAGTTGGTTGAAGATGAAAATCATCGCTTTCAAGATTTCATTGCCCGTTATAGACATATCAATGATAAAGAGGCTCATATTACACTTCAAATGCATTTATTGATCATATGTAGGATAAATATAGAATTATGAGAATTTAATTGCAACACTATTTCAACCTTGTAATATCATGATAATGGGTTTCAAAATGTTTTTTAATGACATAATTTAATATTTTCGTATTTGTGGTGTTATTAATTGTACAATATTTTTAATATTTTCATTAATTTAACGTAGTTATTTATTTAGTAATTTATGCAGTTGTAAAACAAATAAATAAGTAATTTTTCAAATAAATAAATTGTTAAGAAAAATGAATAAAATGATTAATTTAACGTAACTATATATCGAATGAATGATATGGGTAATGTTTTTTTTAGATAATAATGATATTTTTAAAAAGTAGTGGATGTAATTGATATTGTTAAAGAAAAAAATTAAAAATTTTAAAAATAATATATACGAATAAAACTTTATATGAAATGATGTATATAATATAAAAATACTGAATAAAGTGAAATGTAATATTCTTATTACATTAACACTTTTTTGTGCACAATTAGTAAGGAATGATAAAATGGAATGTGAATATGAATATGAATATGAATATGAATGGGCTAAGATGGAGGAGAGAGTTGCTTAATCTTCACATTCCCATTAATTGCTCCTTTTTCAGTTTCCATCGACAATTCTTGAATAATAATATTTTTTTCACAATATTATTTCAATACTTACTACAAATTTCACATATCTGAAGTAAACAGTTTTGCTTCTTTTTCGGTCTTCCTCAACCAATTTTCGAATAAAAATACTTTCAAGTGCGAACTCAAATACCTGTGAATCAAACATCCCAAAGATGAAAAATACTGAAATATTTAAAATTAAAAGATCTACAGTGGAATAATTTTACGTACATGGGAATAGAATGAAGGTATTACTTTTATGTGTGAAGAATAAAACCACTTTATCTGAAAATATTTGACACCTTGGGTGATCGATCCTCACATTGTGTGTGGGTCCCGTGTGAATAAAATAATGCTCGACCCCCAAGGTGTGTGTGTTCAGTCATCCAAAGTGTCAATCGAAGTGTTCGTGTAGCATGATTCAAAAGAGAAGGGTTAATTTCACAAACGGTCACTGAAGTTACGTTAAAATCACAAAATGGTCACTGAAGTTTAAAACTTGCACTAACGGTCACTGAAGTTACGTTTGGTTTCTCTAATGGTCACTGAAAGACCTTTTCTTTTTAATTGAAACTTAATGGACCAATATAGTTGAAACTTGAACCTTGAGGACCTAAATCACAAATTTATAATAAAACCAAAAAATAATTAAATTAAAAAACCAAAAAAATAAAAATCAATCTCTTTATTTCCCACCAACCACCGCCACTAGCCACCGCCTCAAACTCCACGCACCACCCAAACTCAGGTTCACGCACTACACAATGACAAATCCAAAATTCTTTGTTCCTCTTCCAATTACCAGAAGCTCTGGTACAGAATCGCACTAATTTCTCTGCTCAAATGCTTCCCCCAACCAGATTCCCCACTTCTCATCTGCCCACTTCAATTTTCACCACAACTCCTTTTTCCAGGCCTTCATTTCCACCCTTAAAACCAATCACCTTGCAATTTAAGCCATTAATAACAAACCCATGTCACAAATTTTCAATTTAAGCCATTAAGAACAAACCGATTATCGTCTTTTAAAAGCTTGTCCTCAATCTTTTATTTTTAATATTGCAGATAGATGTAAGATAAATAAAATGGTGGTTATATTGCCACCACAATATTTTCTTGATACACCAAATTTTAATTATAGTTAAACTCTTCAATATTTGCTTATCATAGTAATTGTTTTATTAACTTTATTCGTCTAAATTTTATTTTCAACCTTTCATTAATAAGCGCGTCTCGTCTTGACGGTGATTTATATCAAATGCTTTGTTTAATGCTTTGAAATGAAGGAAAACTATTTTTTTTTTTAAAAAAAATACGATGTGAAAATAAATTGTTTTACGTCATTCAACGAACTTTTATACATAAAACTATTATTAAATATAAAATATGTTAACTAACGAAAAGTTTGAGATAAGAATGCCACGAAAAATTGTTAAGGACTTAATGAACAAAGATTTAAAATCTTAAATACAATTAAAATGTGGTGCAAGAAATAAAAATTGTGGTGTAAATATAACTGCCCCTAAATAAAATTGTTTATATAATTACTCTAATAGTAGAGTCCCTTTTTTTTTTTGGTCAAAATGTATTTTGAAATAGTGATTTGATGGAAAATGTATAGTTAAAAATAAGTAAAAATTTTGAAGTTGTGTGCAATATTATTTTATTGAAAAATGTTTGATTAAAAATAAAAGAGAAAAAAACTATATTTTGAAAAAAACAAACAAGGTTAAATTTTTTATTTTTATTTTTATTTGATTATGAACTGTTTAAAAACATTGAGCCCTTATTTGAACTACATTATAATTTCTATTTTCATTCTTTTACTCATTTCCAACCCTACATTTTTTAATAAAATAATATTTTTCATCGCAATAATAATTTTTCCTTTTTTAACTACATATTCACCATTACATCACTAAAAAAATACATTCTGTCTATTTTAATGTGCATCAAACAAGAGCTGAAAGATATGCGAAGCCCATGTTTGGTGCACATTATTTTCAAAATAATGTATTTTTTGGTTGATATGATGAAGAATATGTGGTTGAAAAAAAAATTATTGATGTGATTAAAAATATTATTTTATTGAAAAATTTATGATTGAAATAAAGTAAAAAAATGATAATAATAAAAATAATATAGATCATGTTAATCAACGGGGAATAAATTCTACAAAATGTTCAAAGTTAAATTTAGTGGAAACGAGAACCTAGGATAAGTAGAACTTACCGTTAACCGAAAGAATAATCCTGTTTCGCAGTACAGGATAAAGGTAACCCTACTATCGAAAGCAGACAACCTTATCAAAAGCATATAACAGTGACGTAAACTGTAAACAGCGTCAGTCGAGATCAAATTATTCAATTCTTTAACGTTAGTGGTATCAGTCTATCCACTATAAATACCCAAGAAGGGCACACGTTTCGACGCCATTGGAGTGATCTGGTTCTCAGTCTTGCTAGCTTTATCTCCTCCTCCTTGTTGCTCTTCAGGTTTTAAGAAATTTCGATTCGGTGAGGTGTTCCCTTGCAGTCGCACCCCTCTGCTACAGAAGAGCAAAGCGCATGGCTTACTCCATAGCTCGAGAAACCCTTGGCCTCACTCAGCCCGGTCAAATAGACCCCCCACAGGTTCTCTCTCTCTCGCACACCTTTTTTTTTTTACCTCACCAACACATACACCCCGAGACACCATTGCAGATGTACTTTTCCAAGAATATTGCAAATTTTTTTTTTTGGGAGGATGATACGCAGGATTTTATGAATAGTCTAAGATTTATTGTGTTCATCTTTATTTACACAAAAGTAGAGTTATTCTTGGATGTATTTTTTCCTTTGTTGCCGTCTTTACTTGCTTCGCGAGTCTTTGACTTTCTGAATCTTGATTCATTTTTTGAATTAAAATATGTATGTATGTATTTATATTAGGTTTTTTTTTTTTTTATATACTCGTCAAGAATGTTTTATTTGTT
Organism: Fraxinus excelsior; assembly: GCA_019097785.1. NCBI lineage: Eukaryota > Viridiplantae > Streptophyta > Magnoliopsida > Lamiales > Oleaceae > Fraxinus > Fraxinus excelsior. Next base: position 22,531,975 of record CM032641.1, read on the forward strand.
GCTGTAAAATAAAATTTCGCCTTTAGGCAATTTATTTGGCTTCACCTGAAAAACTTGAATTTTCTGTCATTATTTAATGATTTTTCTTCGCTATAGTTCTGTTGAGCTAATGGTTTTGGCCTTTTTGGTTCCGGTCAATCTTTTGTATGTGTCCTCCTCAAACGCCGTTTGCTATATATGTATCTTATGTACACGAGTACTAAATGAGTGTTTGATAGTGTGTTAGCAAGGGGACACTAGTGGTTGTAGCATTACTAAATATGATATGGTTTTACAACAATTGAAGATCTCATTTGCTGCAAAAGAGATTGATTTGGTGGAATGGAAAGGGGACATGCTTGCAGTAGGTGTCACAGAGAAGGACATGGCCAAAGATGAAAATCTGAAGTTCAAGAATTCAATCTTGCTTAAGCTAGATAAACATTTAGGTGGATTGTTGTCAGAAGCATCATCTGAGGAGGATTTTACTGGAAAGGCCGGACAATCGATAGTTCTCAGGCTTCCTGGACTTGGCTTGAAAAGGATAGGTCTAATTGGGCTTGGATCTACTACATCAGAAACTGCATCTTATCGCAATCTTGGAGAAAGTCTTGGTGAAGCAGCTAAGACTGCTAAGTCGAATAAAATTGCCATCACTCTTTCTTCTTCTGAAGGACTTTCTGCAGAATCAAAACTAGCCACTGCTTCAGCAATAGCGACTGGTACTTTTTTCTTTGTATCTTCACTTTTATTTGAACTTCAAAAATCTATCTGTTGCTAAGTCGTGAACTGAATATGTTGGAATGTTCTACAACGAAAAAGGAGTTGTCCTGGGGACTTACGAAGATAATAGGTTCAAGTCAGAACCGAAGAAATCATCTCTCAAATCTGTGGAAATTATTGGTCTTGGAACTGGACCGGAGATAGATAAGAAACTCAAATGTGCAGAGGATGTTTGTTCTGGAATAATATTTGGAAAAGAGCTTGTAAATGCACCTGCTAATGTGCTCACTCCTGGTTAGTAATCTTTCACACTGTCCTGTATCTTTTTCGTGTTAAAGTTTTGCATTACTATTAATATTCTGGAAAACTGCTAATGTAAGCCTGGAACTCTCCTCTTATATGTTCGTTTCAATGCTATATTTCCTTTGTTGCCTTGGTAAGGTAAAATTCATATTATCTATTTTAATTTTGGTTTCTTGGATATATTAGGAATATTAGCAGGAGAGGCTATGAGGATTGCTTCCGAGTACAATGATGTTTTTACTGCAACAATTTTGGATGTGGAGCAGTGTAAACAATTGAAAATGGGTTCTTATCTTGGTGTTGCTGCAGCATCTACTAATCCTCCACATTTCATCCATTTATGTTACAAGCCTCCTGATGGAGCTGCCAAAACCAAACTGGCCTTAGTTGGAAAGGGGTTGACTTTTGACAGGTGAATACAGGTTTTTATGAAGGAGCAAAGGTCTTTACTATATGATTGTGAATAGAAAAAAATGCCCTTAAGATATCCAGTTGAAATCGGCTCCTGGACACTTCAACCAAACAAAATCGTGAATTTCACTCTTTTATGTTCCAGTGGTGGCTACAATATCAAGACAGGACCAAATTGTTCCATTGAGCTCATGAAATTTGACATGGGAGGATCAGCAGCAGTGTTTGGTGCAGCAAAATCCCTTGGTCAAATCAAGCCTGCTGGAGTAGAGGTGACCCTTTTTTAGTGTCACTTAATTTTTAGGGAGAACATGCTGTTTTGTTGACTTGATTTGTTTTCTTGTTTATCTAGCCCTTGTAGTCTTTTATACCCATTCTGAAATATCTTGTAATCATCTTCTTTTAGGGTTTACAACTTGTTGAAAGGACCCTGATAATTGGTGATGTTTGCGCAGGTTCATTTCATTGTCGCAGCTTGTGAGAATATGATAAGTGGAACAGGTATGAGACCTGGAGATATTGTCACGGCATCAAATGGCAAGACAATTGAGGTAATTTCTTGAAGACATACGCTAATACTGATAGCTTATAGGTCTTTTTCAGATTATGTACATGTTTGTTTCGAACATCCATGATTTTTGTCAAAACATTCACATAATCTTGCTTCTCATTATATTTTGTAGATAATTTATTCGCCCAACTCGAGTCAAATGTATGTAGGTGGATTTGGTCTCGGTTTTGTTCCATGTTATTGAGTCATTTTGTTATCATGCATGAGCTCTTACATGTTGCTTAGTTACCCGAAGATAGAGCGATGTGCTTTGCATTTATGATTTTGAAGCTTTAACATGTTATTTGAAGATCTTTATTTGCTTTTTTGCTTTGCATTTATCATTTCTTAAATGTAATTTCTCATGTTCATGGCATTTGAAGTGAGTTAATTGGTTGAAAGATAAAAGTTAAGATTCTTTGTTCTATCTGTGTTTTCAGTATGTTAATACAGACTTCTTTAAAGACATTGAGCCCCTGTTGGACCCCATTCTATCAAATTTCATTTTTTCTCAAACTCATTTTCAATCATACATTCTTTCAATAAATTAATTTTACACGTAAATCCAAAACTTTTCCAACCTTATAACCACATTCTTGAAAAAATTGCTATTACAAAACTTATTCTATCATGTTGGACACTTACTACTAGAACATGTTAAAAAATGTGTCCATTGCATCTCTTTTATTCGCTTGGAAAGAATTTTATACACATTCATCGGTGTTTGAATACTTCAATTGAGGTTGTTGCTCACGGAAACACTTGATGTAACAGCGGAAATCAAAATGCCAGTTTTTGGAAAATAATGTAAACCATAGAAACTTGTCGTGCATGGTTATCATCAAGTCGAAAGATTTTATGCATGCACCCAATGTCCTTAGCAGTAATACGCATAGAAGCTAAATTATAAGTAAGAATTGAATCTGATCTTTTCACCCTTCACTTTTATAGTTGTTCATATCCCTATGCAGCGGCGGACCCAGCACTCGGTGAGCCTCGCGGCCGCACGGGGATCCGCTGGGAACTGTTTTTTTTTTTTTTTTTTTACAATGAATAAGATTTTTCGGTTATATAACTGATCATTCATTTCATTTTCAAGCATTTGTTGTAGCTCAGTTGGTTAAAACTCTCATGTTCATTTGGGAAGTCCCAGTTTCGAATCCCATCCGACCAAATTATTGTGAAATATTTTTAGTTTTACAATTTTTACTAAAATCAATGGAATAGAGAAGGGAATTGAACCATTGTGCTCCCCTTTGGATTATTTAAACTTCATCATTGTGGCACTTGTTGAATTTGGCACTAAATTTACCATAATAATATATGTTATATTTTAGAGGTTTTAATGCAATTGTAAAATTTCGAATCCATGCTCTTTTTTTAAATTATACAAAACTTGACCACAATATCATTTGGTAAATATTGCTAATTTGTACAAAAGAATTATATATGTTTAGTTTGAACAAGATAATTGTTATATTTAAATTTTAGACCTTGTTTGATTCCTTTTTTTTTTTTTTTTTCAAAATACATTTTTCTTTCTTTTTTTTCAACCACATATTTTTCAATAAAATAATATTACATGCAAATTCAAAATTTTCTGTTATTTTTAACCACCAATTCTCCATCAAATCACTATTCCAAAATACATTTTTTTTTGGGCAAAAAAGGGCATCAAACGGGGCTTTTAATATTTTATTGTTGTCAACGGTCTAAGGTCAACACAGCCGCCCGTGTTGAATCAAAATCCTGGATCCACCACTGTCCCTATGTTAAGTTCTGTTTTAACCTGTCCTTTAATAGTAACACTTGATCAACAGCAAGAAGGATGCACTAGACATATAATTTACTTCATTATTGTACATAGTTTGTTTTAATTGCATGCCTCTTAAATAGTTTATTTCAAATTTGATCATTTAGTCTGAAAAGCCTTTGGCTCTCCTAGACATGATACTCAACTCTCAAGTCTCAGACTCTAAGCCACAAATTCAAATTGTTCTCCATCCTACAATAAGCATCAAACTTTACTTTTAACTTTGTCCTAAATTGCGGTTGACCGTTGGCTTAATGTAAACTACTTTCGTTTCTATCTGATGAAATTCCAACTATCTTTACCATATGAAATATACAATCTAATTGATCATCCTATATATTTCTAATTGATCATCCTATTTCATAAGATTGATTTATCCAAGTGTTACTTTACGTTTTTATCTCAAGTTTTTTTTTTTTTTTAAGAACGTTATTTTTGTTAAGTGTAGGTAAACAATACTGATGCTGAAGGAAGACTTACACTTGCAGATGCTTTGGTATATGCTTGTAATCAAGGTGTAGCAAAGGTACACTTAAATTTCTGTCTTTGGGGAACACCAAGTATTTTATTCTCTTTCCACTTATCCATGTACTCTGGTGCCACGTTTCCATTCTGGAATGAGAACCTCAAGTAACATAATTTTTAGTATAAGATACATAAACCTCACATGTATACGTATTCATTGCATCTGCCTTTGGGGAATACAAAAAATTTACTCTATTTTCACCCATTTGTGTATTTTGTTTACATATGTTCCCATTATGGAATTAGAATCTCAAAGTATATGTTTTAAATGGAAAACTTCCTAACCTTTAAATTCTTCAGTATGTTTTACATTTTTGTATCGTTATTGGGTATGCAATGAACTTTAAATTCTTTCTTCACTTTGGTTTTTGGGTATGCAATGAACTTTAGTTGCATGCAGATAGTTGATCTGGCTACACTGACTGGTGCCTGTAGAGTTGCTCTTGGACCCTCTATTGCAGGTATGTTGTTTGACAAACTTAGTTTTTTATTTTTCAGTAAACTCGTGGTTTTGAAAATAATGTCAAAGATCACGGCAATAGAGGATCGCATTGTGATATATTAGGACTATGAACGATGAATCTTGAATCAGATATGTGGAGAGAATGAAAATATGTATTGTTTTTACCTGCTTTCTTTAAGATCTACTAGGACCTGTACTTCATTTTGCGAAGTTGAAATTCTTGAAATGCTTGAACAAAGAGATTCCTTGCAAAGATACTTGTACATATTTATTTACATTTTTTTTGGGTATGGAAATCAGGTGTTTTTACACCCAGTGATGACCTGGCAGAAGAGGTACTTGCAGCCTCAAAGGTCACTGGGGAGAAACTTTGGAGGATGCCCATGGAGGAAAGTTATTGGGAGTCCATGAAATCAGGAGTGGCCGACATGGTGAACACGGGTGGTCGTCAAGGTGGGGCCATCACTGCTGCTCTTTTCTTGAAGCAGGTACGGCTTTTGTTTTCCTCACACCGCCCCCCTCTCCAAGCCTCCCTTTAATGATATGGATCATGGGATCACTCTAGATCTGCACTCTATCACCACTCAGGCCACTTCAAGAAACCCCATTTTTTTCTAAACTACTTCAATAGATCACTATGGAAACAGTAGATCAAGATTACCACTCACTTTCACCATAATCTGTTCCCATCAATTGCTGAATGGGCTGCCCTTGCTCTTTTCTATCTTCTGTACATCTTGATCTTAGCAGTAAACACCCCACCCCCCCCAACATCATATTTGGATCATACTAGTCCTTCACAAAAATTGCCCAATGTATATCCTAATGTGACAAACTAGTTTGAAACAAGATCTCCATCACTGAGATGGACAGGAAACAGTTTGGAGCTCAATTTACTGTGATTTTGGATTAAAGCTGCATGTTACAATGTAGAAATGGAAATTGAATACGGCAGACTTATATTGAAGCCTCTGAAGTTTGAATCTCCCAGACTATTGCCGCATATTACTGTGCCGAGATCCAATAATAGAGGGAATGTTTCTTGGATCAAGAAAAAGTATATAACCGCCTCACCTGGTGTGAGTTGAGATTTGTCAAAATGAGTACTTAAATCCTTAGTTGACAAAATGAACCATTTATTTCGAAGTGGTGACATTGTTTAATTATTCATCTCAAAGAAAGTATTATATATAATTACAAGTATTAAGGTTATTTTCTGAAGTAACCTCCTCTACTTTAAATTCAACTAGTCTAAACAAGTTTTAACTAGTGTGGGAAGATCATGGTAAACACACATTCAGACTTTGTTTTGTGCCTCTGTAAACTTCTAAATTACATATACTCTTGTATTGAAACATCTACATATTGTTGAATGTGATAAATTACCCCTGAATGTAAGATTTAAGAGTTGGCATTACATGTTACTGTAATTCTTTAATCCAGTATCTTTTATGTTTCACTAAAGATGATATATAGTCTGGAGTAGTTGAGATATCTGACGTGTAATTGTTTTTTCTGCAGTTTGTTGATGAGAAAGTCCAGTGGATGCACATTGACATGGCAGGCCCGGTTTGGAATGATAAGAATAAAAGTGCAACTGGATTTGGTGTTGCAACGCTTGTTGAATGGGTGCTAAACAATTCTACTTAGTTTCAACAGTTCTCTTAGATTGCAACACCTGTAATATAATCCAGGATAATATAGAAAAATCCTGGGGTGTGTGGAAATATGTGAATAAAGGTGGTTTTGGAATAAAATGAGGCCATTGCTTGTTCTTGGCTTCTTTAATATTCCTCTTTTCATCTTTTAGTTGTCCTTCAATGTGAAAATAAACAATGTGATAAAAAATGAAATCTGAATTTTGTGCTGGTTGGAGTCTCTTGTTTTGGGATGACATACGGCTGTGCAAATTTAGTATGGTATAGCACGAAGCAAGAAACAAATGGGCCAGTTTAAAGTAAAGATTCGAAGCGCCTTTCTGAGTTGATGAGCCAAAAAACAAGTGTGAGAGAGCTCATTCGTTCACCCTTCATACCAAACATTTTGATGACTGATGGCTGATGATTATGATGGTTGTTGATTGTCAAATTGACAGTAATGGTAGGAGAGGAGACGATTGTCAAAATCAAGGACTATGTTACTTTTACGACATATACTACACATTTGACTTGTTTTCTTCTCCTTTTCCTTGTATGTTACTTTTACGACATATACTACACATTTATAAATAAAATTTATTTCTTATATCTCATGAATTCTTATAATATGCAATATTCGACTCAAAATCTATTGGCCATGTGTGTGAATTATAAGCCTCAAAATCAAGGACTATGTCAGTTGCAAATTCTTATAGCTTGTTTGTGAAGTATTTTTAAATGGTTTTGTTTACGAGTCTCATGTTGACAAATTTATAAATTGATCAAATTTCATTTTCAATCACACGTGTTCATACTCATTTTTATCGATTTATTATAAATCAAATTGTTTATAAATTTTCCGTGAACCGAGGCTAAATGGATAGAAATAAGTTATCGATAAGTGAGTAGTTTTTATAGATTTCATAAAATGTTTGAATAAAAATTGATTTGACCATTTTTTGAATCGGTTGTAAACACTCGACAAACATTTTATTAGATAATATTTTCAATTTGAAGAATTAAAATAAGTGGTTTGAGTAATTGAAATTATCATAATGAATGCTTGTAGATGAAAAATCGTAGTGTCTGTACAAGTAGGGAACAAACGGAGAAATAGGAAGCATTTCTTGCTCCTCAAGCAAGATTATCTTGCTGGAGTTAATTCGAATTCATAATTCAAAACGAAAAGCCACGATGCAAAGGTTGCAGCCATGGGGAAGATTGAAAGAGAAATCTATGTAAAGATTCATTCTTCTCTTTGAAGGAATATATATATTGTGTTTATGATATTCTCTTCTTTCTTTTACATTTGTCTGCACAAATCTTGGCAATTATTTTCATATCTCCAAGCTTGCTTTAGTTGTGTCCTTCTGCATAATATAAAACAAGCCTTCTCTAATACTTAATTGCTTTTCCTTAGTGTTCCGGTCTCCGGGGCATCTTCTTTAAGCAGAAATCATTTCTTTGTTCCATTGTATCCTGCTTTCTTGAGTACATAATAAAGGTAGAAATGGTATTATCGAAGCATATAATCCAGTGGCGTAAACAACGTACTATCGAAATAAAATAGCTCTACCTTTAACGTCAGTAGTGTCAGTCTCAACCTACTATATATACACGAGAAGGGCAGGCGTTTCGACGCCTGGTTTCTCAGTCTTGCTCGCTTCATCTTCTTACGATCTGGTCCAATCTGAGGTGTTTTCCTAGCATTCAGACCCCTCTGTTTCATAAGAGCAAAGCGTATGGCTTACTCCATAGCCCGGGAAACCCTTGGCCTCACTCAGTCCGGTCAAATAGACACCCCACCGCGAGACACCATTCAAGGATGATACGCAGGATTCTATTGTGTTGATCTTTCATAACACAAAAGTAGTTATTATTGGAGAGTTAATTGTCCCAATGGTCACTAAACTTATGTATGTATTTTCGATTGCTCACTGAAGTTTGAGATGTCGAGTTTTGACCACTAAACTTATCCAAACATTATAAATTACTCACTAGCATCTTTAACGAAATTATGGCTAACAGAATGCAAATGTGCGCCTTTAATAAATTGATTTGTCTTCGATTGCTTACTAAATTTTCAAAAATGTATTTGATAGTTCACTGAACTTTGAAGTGGTTAAATTTTGGTTTCTAAACTTATAAAAATGATGTCAGCTTATTGTTTGTTAAAAAATGTGTACTTCAAGCGCACGGATAGCGTAAAAGTAATAAAGTGGACAAAGTTGTCCAATAGTCGATCCCACGAGAAATGATATACAATAGTTAAATTTAATTTTACTATATTTTTTTTGTAGAAATTAAAGCTATTTTCATCATTTGAAAAATTCAAATTCATTGGGTATTTCGTTGTTAATTTTAAATTTATTGCATGTTTTGTAGCAAAACTCATTTAATTAAATTTTTTCGTGTTTCATTACAAAAATCCAAATTTTTATTAAACATATTGTCTGTTGCATTGAAAAATCCATTTAATTAAATTTATTGTGAGTTTGCCAAAAAATCCAAATTTCATTTTAACAATGAAACACACAATAATTTGAATTTCTCAAATGATAAAAATAGCTTAAAATTCTACAAAAATATGTTAAAATTAAATTTAATTATTGTGTGATTGCTTAATCATTTCTTGTGGGATTGACGACACTGGCTTGTTTGTCTACTTTTGCATGACTCGTGCGCTTGCGGTAACATTTTTCAAATAACAATAGGTCGATGTCATTTTTATAAGTTTAGTGGTCAAAATTCGACCAGCTCAAAGTTCAGTAAGCAATCAAAGACCTTTTTCAAAGTTTATTAGACAATTAAATACGTTTTTCAAAGTTTAGTACGTAATTGGAGACGTAGCAATTTATTAACGGCGTGACGAGGAGCCATGTTTCTAATTCCATTAAAGATTTGAAGCAGATGTCATACTAATGAGTAACATCCAACATTTGGATAAATTTAATGGTTAAAACTGGACATTTTAAACTTTAATGAGCAATCGAAGCACAAACGTAAGTTCAGTGACCATTGGGACAATTAACTCTATTATTGGATGTATTCTTTTCTTTTTACCATCTTTACTTGCTTTGTGAGTCTTGACTTTCTGAATCTTGATTCATTTTTTAAATTTGAACTTGAACGTATGTATTTGTATTATGAGGGCAGAGATAGATGCACGACGGGATTACAAGTCAGGCTAATATCCGTCAATATTGTTTTATTTGCTATTGTGAAATAAATATTTCACATTTAAGCAATTTATATAGCTGCACTCCATAAGAGCTTGAATTTTTCATTGTTTTTTAATGATTTTTGTTTGCTATAGTTCTGTTTTGAGTTCATGGTTTTGGTCTTTATGGTTCCCGCCATTTTTTTGTACGTGTCCTTCTCATGCGCCATGTGCTTGCGTGTGTATATATAAATTTTATTTCTTATCTCTCGTGAATTCTTATAATATACAATATTCAGCTCAAAATCCATTGGCCATGAGTAGAGAAAAACAATAAGCTCTATGTTTGGTTCAGATAAAATTTTGATTAATACAAGTTAAAGTTAACCATTAAAATTTAACCACAAATATTGTGGGTCCCATAATATTTAATTATTATTTTTTAATTAAAATTTACTAAAAAGTCTAATTTTTATTTAAACCAAACATCGTCTAAAGTAGAGAGAGAATCAATTATAAGCCTCAAAATCAAGGACCTCTGCAAGTTACAAATCCTTGGGTAATCTCCAACAATCGCGCTACGTGCACATAATCAATTACCCAATTTTTTTATCGAATTGACAAGTGGTAGCGGTAACTGATTATGTACGAATAGAATTATTCAATCTCCAATGCCATTCCCAAAACACCATTTTGCACCAAACAATTGTGCTCTCACTCTCCAACCTAGCACCATTTTGCACCAGAATAGTTAAATACAATTTTCTCCCTCTTTCACTTTGCAAAAAAAAATAAAAAATAAAATAATAATAATAAAACTGATTAAAGGAATTTGTGTCCATTTTTGTTATACATTTTTTAATATAATAATTTATTATTTTATGCATTTGCAATAAATTTTAATAATGTAATCAATAATAGTTAAAGAATTAATTAAACTAAGAATACTAAAAAAAATTAAAATGTAACAAACACGATTATTTAAAGTCCACATGAAATACATCACAACAACCATTGTGCAAATGATTCATGAGCCACGCGGTCCCAAAAAATAATTTTGTAATGAAACTAGAAATATGTAGAAAAGATATTGAACATGCATATGACGTTCTACAATCAAAGTTTGCAATTGTGAAAGGACCAACAAAGCTTTGGAAAAAATATGTATTGCATGATATCACGACTCATGCATTATCATACATAATATGATAAATGCACTAGTTCGAGATTGGACGCGTCACGGAAGCGCCAACTCTGGAAGTTGAGTTGGTTGAAGACGAAAATCATCGCTTTCAAGATTGCATTGCCCGTCATAAACATATCAATGATAAAGAGGCTCACATTACACTTCGAAATGCATTTATTGATCATTTGTAGAATAAATATAGAATTATAAGAATTAAATTGCAACACTATTTCAACTTTGTAATCTCATGATATTCGGGGTTCGAAATGCTTTTTAATGACATAATTTAATATTTTTCATATTTGTGGTGTTATTAATTGTACAATATTTTTAATGAATTTAATATATTCATTAATTTAACGTGGTTATTTAGTTAGTAATTTATGCAGTTGTAAAACAAATATATAAGTAATTTTTCAAATAAATAAATTGTTAAAAATAAAAGATGAATAAAATAACTAAACACAGTTATTTAGTGTAAGTTTTGATATAATGTGTTAGAGATGATTTTTAGTTTGGTGCAAAATGGTACAAAATGCACCTCAAATCTTGATGCAAGGTTGGAAATGGCCTTAAGAGCTTGTTTGGAAAATGTTTGTAAACGATTATGTTTACAAGTTTTCATTTGACAAATTTATAAATTGGTCAAATTTCATTTTCAATCATACATTTCAATGGATGCAAAAATACTGCTTGTTTATTCGTTACTCATTTTTATCTACTAATAGTAAACACGCGTGTTGCACATTTTATATATCAAATGAATGATATGTATAACATTTTTTTAAATAATAATGCTATTTTTGAAAGTAGTGGATGTAATTAATATATTATTTTTAATAACAATAATATTTTTTAGTACACAATTAGGGTCTCTCTAAATTTAATTATGAATTTATCTCTCGAAATTAAACAAAAAATGATCAACTCTATAATTCAACACTATTACCTAAATTAAATAGATAGTCTTGCTCCTTTTTCAGTTTTCTTCGACAATTCTTGAATAATAATATTTTTTTTATTGAGAGTGCAAAACCTATAATTAAAACATCTAGAAAATACTGAAATATTAAGAATGTAAAAATAACTAATAGATTTTCACAATATTCTTTCAATACTCACTACAAACTCACAACTCTCTAATTCAACATTGCTATCTGAAGTAAACGGTCTCGCTTCTTTTCAATTTTTCTCAACCAATTTTCAAATAAAAATACTTTCAAGCGCGAACGCAAATAACTATAAATGAAACATCCAGAAGATGAAAAATACCGAAATATTTAAAAGTAAAAGAACTACCATGGAATAATTTTACGGTTTATGCGACTTATACATAAAAATGATACATAAGAGATTACATAAAATGACGTAGAGGAAAAAGATTTGATGAAAAAGTGAATGTGGTTTAAATTGGTAAATGATAAAGTGTCACGTGACATTATGTGAACCTTTATGTACATATAACAAGACCCTAATTTTACATACTTGAGAATAGAATGAAGGTATTACTTTTATTCTAATAATAATTGAAGGACGTATTTAGAATTTTACAAAATCAATGATGGTATTATTGCCTTTTATTTATTTTCCTAACTTTTTTCGTTAAAATCTTATTTTCAATCTTTCATTAATTAGTGTGTCTCGTCTTGATGTTGATTTATATCAAAATATTTTGTTTAATGCTTTGAAATGAAGGAAACATATTTTTTTTGTACTTTTTATTTATTTTTTAAAAATATGATGAGAAAATAAGTTGTTTTACGTCATTTCAAAGAATCTTTGTACATAAGTGTTATTAAATACAAAATGTGTTAACTAATGAAAAGTTTGAGATAAGAATGACACGAAAAACTGTCAAGGAAATAAGTACTATAATGAGTAAAGATTAATAATTATAATTTGTAATTAAAATGTAGTGCAAGAAATAAAAATTGTGGTGTAAATATAATTACCCTAAATTTTTTGAGCCCCATTTTTTTTTGTCAAAAATGTATGATGGATTAGTGATTTGATGGAGAATGTATAGTTAAAAAATAAGTAAAAATTTTGAATTTGTGTGTAATATTATTTTATTGAAAAATGTATGATTAATAATAAGAGAGAAAAAAAATATATTTCGAAAAAAAAAAAAAGGAGAATATGCTAAATCAATGGGGAATAAATTCTGCAAAATGTTCAAAGTTGGTGGAAACGAGAGCCTAGTTCAGGATAAAGGTGAAATGATAACTACCGAAAGAATATAATCTTGTTTCCCAGTACAGGATAAAGGTAACCCTGCTATGAACTATCGAAACCAGACAACCTAAACAAAAGCATTTAACAGTGACGTAAACAGCGTCAGTCGAAATCAAATAATTCAATTCTTTAACGTTAGCGGGATCAGTCTATCCACTATAAATACCCAAGAACGGCACACGTTTCGACGTCATTGGAGTATTCTGGGTTCACAGTCTTGCTCGCTTTATCTTCTCCTTTCTCGTTGCTCTTCAGGTTTTAAGAAATTACGATTCGGTGAGGTGTTTTCCTTGCAGTTATACCCCTCTGCAACAGAAGAGCAAAGCGCATGGCTTACTCCATAGCTCGAGATACCCTTGGCCTCACTCAGCCCGGTCAAATAGACCCCCCACAGGCTCTCTCTCTCTCTCTCACACACATTTTTTTTTACCTCACCAACACATACGCCCCGAGACACCATTGCAGATGCACTTTTCCAAGAATATTGCATTTTTTTTTGGGTGACTTTGTATTGAGGATGATACGCAGGATTTTATGAATAGTCTAAGATTTATCGTGTTCATCTTTATTTACACAAAAGTAGAGTTATTCTTGGATGTATTCTTTCCTTTGTTGCCGTCTTTACTTGCTTCGCGAGTCTTGACTTTCTGAATCTTGATTCATTTTTTGAATTAAAATACGTATGTATGTATTTATATTAGGTTTTTTTTTTCTTTTTTGTTCAGGTAATATACCCGTCAAGAATGTTTTATTCGTTGCTGTAAAATAAAATTTCGCCTTTAAGCAATTTATTTGGCTTCACCTAAAGAACTTGAATTTTCTGTCATTATTTAATGATTTTTCTTCGCTATAGTTTCGTTGAGCTAATGGTTTTGGCCTTTTTGGTTCCGGTCAATCTTTTGTATGTGTCCTCCTCAAACGCCGTTTGCTATTTGTGTATCTTATGTACATGAGTACTAAATGAATGTTTGATAGTGTGTTAACAAGGGGACACTAGTGGTTGTAGCATTACTAAATATGATATGGTTTTACAACAATTGAAGATCTCATTTGCTGCAAAAGAGATTGATTTGGTGGAATGGAAAGGGGACATGCTTGCAGTAGGTGTCACAGAGAAGGACATGGCCAAAGATGAAAATCTGAAGTTCAAGAATTCAATCTTGCTTAAGCTAGATAAACAGTCAGGTGGATTGTTGTCAGAAGCATCATCTGAGGAGGATTTTACTGGAAAGGCCGGACAATCGATAGTTCTCAGGCTTCCTGGACTTGGCTCGAAAAGGATAGGTCTAATTGGGCTTGGATCTACTAAATCAGAAACTGCATCTTATCGCAATCTTGGAGAAAGTCTTGGTGAAGCAGCCAAGACTGCTAAGTCGAGTAAAATTGCCGTCACTCTTTCTTCTTCTGAAGGGCTTTCTGCTGAATCAAAACTAGCCACTGCTTCAGCAATAGCTACTGGTACTTTTTTCTTTGTTTCTTCACTTTTATTTGAACTTCAAAAATCTATCTGTTGCTAAGTCGTGAACTGAATGTGTTGGAATGTTTTACAACCAAAAAGGAGTTGTCCTGGGGACTTACGAAGATAATAGGTTCAAGTCAGAATCGAAGAAATCATCTCTCAAATCTGTGGAAATTCTTGGTCTTGGAACTGGATCGGAGATAGCTAAGAAACTCAAATGTGCAGAAGATGTTTGTTCTGGAATAATATTTGGAAAAGAGCTTGTAAATGCACCTGCTAATGTGCTCACTCCTGGTTAGTAATCTTTCACACTGTCCTGTATCTTTTTTGGGTTAAGTTTTGCGTTACTATGAATATTCTGGACAACTGTTAATGTAAGCCACGAACTCTCTTCTTATATGTCCGTTTCAATGCTATATTTCCTTTGTTGCCTTGGTAAGGTAAAATTCATCTTATCTAGTTTAATTTTGGTTTCTTGGATATATTAGGAATATTAGCCGGAGAGGCTATGAGGATTGCTTCTGAGTACAGTGATGTTTTTACTGCAACGATTTTGGATGTGGAGCAGTGCAAACAATTGAAAATGGGTTCTTATCTTGGTGTTGCTGCTGCATCTGCTAATCCTCCACATTTCATACATTTATGTTACAAGCCTCCTGGTGGAGCAGCCAAAACCAAACTGGCCTTAGTTGGAAAGGGGTTGACTTTTGACAGGTGAATACAGGTTTTTATGAAGGAGCAAAGGTCTTTACTATATAATTGTGAATAGCAAAAAATGCCCTTAAGATATCCAGCTGAAATGGGCTGGTGGACACTTCACCCAAACAAAATCTTTAATTTCATTCTTTTATGTTCCAGTGGTGGCTACAATATCAAGACAGGACCAAATTGTTCCATTGAGCTCATGAAATTTGACATGGGAGGGTCAGCAGCAGTGTTTGGTGCAGCAAAATCCCTTGGTCAAATCAAGCCTGTTGGAGTAGAGGTGACCATTTTTTAGTGTCTCTTGTTTTTTAGGGACAACATGCTGTGACTTTGACTTGATTTGTTTTTCTTGTTTATCTAGTTATCGTAATCTTTTACTCCCTTTCTGAAATATCTTGTAATCATCTTCTTCTAGGGGTTTAAACTGGAAGAAAGGGCCCTGATAATTGGTGATGTTTGTGCAGGTTCATTTCATTGTTGCAGCTTGTGAGAATATGATAAGTGGAACAGGTATGAGACCTGGAGATATCGTCACGGCATCAAATGGCAAGACAATTGAGGTAATTTCTTGAAGGCATACACTAATACTGATAGCTTATAGGTCTTTTTCAGATTAAGTACATGTTTGTTTCGAACATCCATGATTTTGGTCAAAACATTCACATAATCTTGCTTCTCATTATATTTTGTGGACAATTTATTCGCCCAACTCGAGTCAAATGTATGCAGGTGGGTTTGGCCTCAGTTTGAAAGTTCTGAGATTTTGTTTCATGTTATTGAGCTATTTTGTTATCCTGCACGAGCTCTTAAATGTTGCTTAATGCTTAGTTATTCTGAAGATACATCGATCTGCTTTGCATTTATGATTTTGAAGCTTTAACATGTTATTTGAAGAGCTTTCTTTCCTTTTTTGCTTTGCATTTATCATTTCTTAATGTAATTTCTCATGTTCATGGCATTTGAAGTGAGTTAATTGGTTGAAAGATAGAAGTTAAGATTCTTTGTACTATCTGTGTTTTTAGTATGTTAATATAGACTTCTTTAATGACATTGAGCCCCAGTTGGACCCCATTCCATCAAAATTCATTTGTTCTCAAACTTATTTTCAACCATTCATTTTTCCAATAATATAATTTTACACGAAAACCCAAAATTTTTTCCTACTTTTTAACCACATTCTTGAAAAAATCGCTATTACAAAACCTATTCTTTCATGTTGGACACTTACTATTAGCACATGTTAAAAAATGTGTCCATTGTATCTCTTTGATTCGCTTGGAAAGATTTTTATACATATTCATTGGTGTTTGAATACTTCGATTGAGGTTATTGCTCACGGAAACACTTGATGTAACAGCGGAAATCAAAATGCCACTTTTTGGAAGTAAACCGTAGAAACTTGTCATGTGTGGTTATCATCAAGTCGAAAGATTTTATGCTCGCACCCAATGTCCTTAGCAATAATACGCATAGAAGCTAAATTATAAGCAAGAATTGAATCTGATCTTTTCACCCTTCACTTTTATAGTTGTCTATATCCCTATGTTAAGTTCTGTTTTAACCTGTCCCCTTTAATACTAACACTTGATCAACAGCGAGAAGGATGCACTAGACATATAATTTACTTCATTATTGTACATAGTTTGTTTATTTCAAATTTGATCATTTAGTCTGAAAACGCCTTTGGCTCTCCTAGACATGATACTCAACTCTTAAGTCTCAGACTCTAAGCCACAAATTCATTTGTTCTCCATCCTACAATAAGCATCAAACTTTACTTTTAACTTTGTCCTATATTGAGGTTCGTCGTTGGCTTAATAGAAACTACTTTATTTTCTATCTAATGAAATTCCAACTATCTTTACTATATGAAATATACAATCTAATTGATCATCCTATTTCATAAGATTGATTTATCCAGGAGTTACTCTCTGTTTTTATCTTTCTTTCTTTCTTTCTTTCCTTTTTTTTTTCTAAGAACGTTATTTTTGTTCAAGTGTAGGTAAACAATACTGATGCTGAAGGAAGACTTACACTTGCAGATGCTTTGGTATATGCTTGTAATCAAGGTGTAGCGAAGGTACACTTAACCACATTTTCTTCGAATTTCTGTCTTTGGGGAACACCAAGTATTTTTTTACTTATCCATGTACTCCGGTGCCACATTTCCATTCTGGAATGAGAACCTCAAGTTACATAATTTTTAGTATAAGATACATAAACCTCAAATGTATACATATTCATTGCATCTGTCTTTGGGGAATACAAAAAAATTACTCTATTTTCACCCATTTGTGTATTTTGTTTACATATGTTCCCATTATGGAATTAGAATCTCGAAGTATATGTTTTAAATGGAAAACTTCCTAACCTTTAAATTCTTCACTATGTTTTACATTTTTGTATCGTTATTGGGTATGCAATGTACTTTAAATTCTTTCTTCACTTTGTGTTTTTGGGTATGCAATGAACTTTAGTTGCATGCAGATAGTTGATCTGGCTACATTGACGGGTGCCTGTGTAGTTGCTCTTGGACCCTCTATTGCAGGTATGTTGTATGACAAACTTAGTTTTTTATTTTTCAGTAGACTATTGGTTTTGAAAATAATGTCAAAGATCACAGCAATAGAGGATCACATTGTGATATATTAGGACTATGAACGATGAATCTTGAAGCAGATATGTGGAGAGAATGAGAATATGTATTGTTTTTACCTGCTTTCTTTAAGAACTACTTGTACCTGTATTTCATTCTGCGAAGTTGAAATTCTTGAAAAGTTTGAACAAAGAGATTCCTTGCAAAGATACTTACACATATAATATTTACATTTTTTTTGGGTATGGTAATCAGGTGTTTTTACACCCAGTGATGACCTGGCAGAAGAGGTACTTGCAGCCTCAAAGGTCACTGGGGAGAAACTTTGGAGGATGCCCATGGAGGAAAGTTATTGGGAGTCCATGAAATCAGGAGTGGCCGACATGGTGAACACGGGTGGTCGTCAAGGTGGGGCCATCACTGCTGCTCTTTTCTTGAAGCAGGTACGGCTTTTGTTTTCCTCACACCGCCCCCCTCTCCAAGCCTCCCTTTAATGATATGGATCATGGGATCACTCTAGATCTGCACTCTATCACCACTTGGGCCACTTCAAGAAACCCCATTTTTTTCTAAACTACTTCAATAGATCACTATGGAAACAGTAGATCAAGATTACCACTCACTTTCACCATAATCTGTTCCCATCAATTGCTGAATGGGCTGCCCTTGCTCTTTTCTATCTTCTGTACATCTTGATCTTAGCAGTAAACACCCCACCCCCCCCAACATCATATTTGGATCATACTAGTCCTTCACAAAAATTGCCCAATGTATATCCTAATGTGACAAACTAGTTTGAAACAAGATCTCCATCACTGAGATGGACAGGAAACAGTTTGGAGCTCAATTTACTGTGATTTTGGATTAAAGCTGCATGTTACAATGTAGAAATGGAAATTGAATACGGCAGACTTATATTGAAGCCTCTGAAGTCTGAATCTCCCAGACTATTGCCGCATATTACTGTGCAGAGATCCAATAATAGAGGGAACGTTTCTTGGATCAAGAAAAAGGATATAACCACCTCACCTGGTGTGAGTTGAGATTAGTCAAAATGAGTACTTAAATCCTTAGTTGACAAAAGGTATCATTTATTTTCAACTTCAAATCGTTTATTTCGAAGTGGTGACATTGTTTAATTATTCATCTCAAAGAAAGTATTATATATAATTACAAGTATTAAGGTCATTTTCTGAAGTAACCTCCTCTACTTTAAATTCAACTAGTCTAAACAGGTGTAACTAGTGTGGGAAGATCATGGTAAACACGCATTCAGACTTTGTTTTGTGCCTCTGTAAACTTCTAATTTATATATACTCTTGTATTGACACATCTACATATTGTTGAATGTGATAAATTACCCCTGAATGTAAGATTTAAGAGTTGGCATTACATGTTGCTGTAATTCTTTAATCCAGTATCTTTTATGTTTCACTAAAGATGATATATAGTCTGGAGTTGTTGAGATATCTGACGTGTAATTTTTTTTCCTGCAGTTTGTTGATGAGAAAGTCCAGTGGATGCACATTGACATGGCAGGCCCGGTTTGGAATGAAAAGAATAAATGCGCAACTGGATTTGGTGTTGCAACGCTTGTTGAATGGGTGCTAAACAACTCTACTTAGTTTCAACAGTTCTCTTAGAATGCAACACCTGTAATATAATCCAGGATAATATAGAAAAATCCTGGGGTGTGTGGAAATATGTGAATAAAGGTGGTTTTGGAATAAAATGAGGCCATAGCTTGTTCTGGGCTTCTTTAATATTCCTCTTTTTATCTTTTAGCTGTCCTTCAATGTGAAAATAAACAATGTGATAAAACATGAAATCTAAATTTTGTGCTGGTTGGAGTCTCTTGTTTTGGGATGACATACGGCTGTGCAAATTTAGTATGGTATAGCACGAAGCAAGAAACAAATGGGCCAGTTTAAAGTAAAGATTTGAAGCGCCTTTCTGAGTTGATGAGCCAAAAAACAAGTGTGAGAGAGCTCATTCGTTCATCCTTCATACCAAACATTTTGATGGCTGATGGCTGATGATTATGATGGTTGTTGATTGTCAAATTGACAGTAATGGTTGGAGAGGAGGAGACGATTGTAGCCGTTGGAATGCCCATCAGCCATCAATGGACTAGTGCGTCAATATTCTTGTTATTGGCTAGCATCCTCCTGATTCATCCATATTCAGTACAGCATTTAAAATTGAATTTTTCATCTCTGCACATATGTGACCCTCTTTGCAGTTGGTTAGAAAAGATGGGCATGGTAATGTAGAGTTCCATATTCAGTGCAAACTAATCTACCCAATGGTCAGTGGACAAAGAAGGTGAATTGACAGGTGAGGCATTAAATCTAGGTGGGGACAAAAGTATTGGATATGAAATCAAGCCTTGCTGAAATCAGAATGGGGTTTGGTTTGCACAACTGGAAGAGTCCAATTAACCTCATTTGACTTGTTTTCTCCTCATTTTCCTTGTATGTTACTTTTACGACATATACTATACATTTATAAATAAAATTTATTTCTTATATCTCATGAATTCTTATAATATGCAATATTCGACTCAAAATCTATTGGCCATGTGTGTGAATTATAAGCCTCAAAATCAAGGACTATGTCGGTTGCAAATTCTTATAGCTTGTTTGTGAAGTATTTTTAAATGGTTTTGTTTATGAGTCTCATGTTGACAAATTTATAAATTGATCAAATTTCATTTTCAATCACACATGTTCATACTCATTTTTATCGATTTATATTATAAATCAAATTGTTTATAAATTTTCCTTGAACCGAGGCTAAATGGATAGAAATAAGTTATCGATAAGTGAGTAGTATTTATAGATTTCATAAAATGTTTGAATAAAAATTGATTTGACCTTTTTTTGAATCGATTGTAAACACTGGACAAACATTTTATTAGATAATATTTTCAATTTGAAGAATTTAAATAAGTGGTTTGAGTAATTGAAATTATCATAATGAATGCTTGTAGATGAAAAATCATAGTGTCTGTACAAGTAGGGAACCAACGGAGAAATAGGAAGCATTTCTTTCTCCTCAAGCAAGAATGTCTTGCTGGAGTTAATTCGAATTCATAATTCAAAACGAAAAGCCACGATGCAAAGGTTGCAGCCATGGGGAAGATTGAAAGAGAAATCTATGTAAAGATTCATTCTTCTCTTTGAAGAAATATATATATATTGTGTTTATGATATTCTCTTCTTTCTTTTACATTTGTCTGCACAAATCTTGGCAAAATTATTTTCATATCTCCAAGCTTGCTTTATTTGTGTCCTTCTGCATAATATAAAACAAGCCTTCTCTAATACTTAATTGCTTTTCCTTAGTGTTCCGGTCTCCGGGGCATCTTCTTTAAGCAGAAATCATTTCTTTGTTCCATTGTATCCTACTTTCTTGAGTACATAATAAAGGTAGAAATGGTATTATCGAAGCATATAATCCAGTGGCGTAAACAACGTACTATCGAAATAAAATAGCTCTACCTTTAACATACACGAGAAGGGCCGGCGTTTCGACGCCTGGTTTCTCAGTCTTGCTCGCTTCATCTTCTTACGATCTGGTCCAATCTGAGGTGTTTTCCTTGCATTCAGACCCCTCTGTTTCATAAGAGCAAAGCGTATGGCTTACTCCATAGCCCGGGAAACCCTTGGCCTCACTCAGCCTGGTCAAATAGACACCCCACAGGTTCTATTTTTTCCAATTTTTTTTTTTCACAGACTCATACACCGCGAGACACCATTCAAGGATGATACGCAGGATTCTATTGTGTTGATCTTTCATAACACAAAAGTAGTTACTATTGGAGAGTTAATTGTCCCAATGGTCACTAAACTTATGTATGTATTTTCGATTGCTCACTGAAGTTTAAGATGTCGAGTTTTGACTACTAAACTTATCCAAACATTATAAATTACTCACTAGCATCTTTAACGAAATTATGGCTAACGGAATGCAAATGTGTGCCTTTAATAAATTGCTTTGTTTTCGATTGCTTACTAAATTTTGAAAACGTATTTGATAGTTCACTGAACTTTGAGGTGGTTGAATTTTGGTTTCCAAACTTATAAAAATGATGTCAACTTATTGTTTGTTAAAAAATGTGTACTTCAAGCGCACGGATAGCGTAAAAGTAATAAAGTGGACAAAGTTGTCCAATAGTCGATCCCACGAGAAATGATATACAATACTTAAATTTAAGTTTACTATATTTTTTTTTTGTAGAAATTAAAGCTATTTTCATCATTTGAAAAATTCAAATTCATTGGGTATTTCGTTGTTAATTTTAAATTTATTGCACGTTTTGTAGCAAAACTCATTTAATTAAATTTTTTCGTGTGTTTATTACAAAAATCCAAATTTTTATTAAACATATTGTCTGTTGCATTGAAAATTCCATTTAATTAAATTTATTGTGAGTTTGTCAAAAAATCCAAATTTCATTTTAACAATGAAACACACAATAATTTGAATTTCTCAAATGATAAAAATAGCTTAAAATTCTACAAAAATATGTTAAAATTAAATTTAATTATTGTGTAATTGCTTAATCATTTCTTGTGGGATCGACGACACTGGCTCGTTTGTCTACTTTTGCATGACTCGTGCGCTTGCAGTAACATTTTTCAAATAACAATAGGTCGATGTCATTTTTATAAGTTTAGTGGTCAAAATTCAATCAGCTCAAAGTTCAGTAAGCAATCAAAGACATTTTTCAAAGTTTATTAGACAATCAAATACGTTTTTCAAAGTTTAGTAAGCAATTGGAGACGTAGCAATTTATTAACGGCGTGACGAGGAGCCATATTTCTAATTCCGTTAAAGATTTGAAGCAGATGTCATACTAATGAGTAACATCCAACATTTGGATAAAATTAATGGTTAAAACTGGACATTTTAAACTTTAATGAGCAATTGAAGACACGGACGTAAGTTCAGTGACCATTGGGACAATTAACTCTATTATTGGATGTATTCTTTTCTTTTTACCATCTTTACTTGCTTTGTGAGTCTTGACTTTCTGAATCTTGATTCATTTTTTAAATTTGAACTTGAACGTATGTATTTGTATTATGAGGGCAGAGATAGATGCACGACGTCCACAAGTCAGGCTAATATCCGTCAATATTGTTTTATTTGCTGTTGTGAAATAAAAATTTCACATTTAAGCAATTTATATAGCTGCACTCCATAAGAACTTGAATTTTTCATTGTTTTTTAATGATTTTTGTTTGCTATAGTTCTGTTTTGAGTTCATGGTTTTGGTCTTTATGGTTCCCGCCATTTTTTTGTATGTGTCCTTCTCATGCGCCATGTGCTTGCGTGTATATATATATATATCTTTTGGACAACAATTGAAGATCTCATTTGCGGCAAAAGAGATTGATTTGGTGGAATGGGAAGGGGACATGCTTGCAGTAGGTGTCACAGGGAAGGACATGGGCAAAGATGAAAACTTGAAGTTCAAGAATTCAATCTTGCTTAAGCTAGATTCACAGTTAGGTGGATTGTTGTCACAAGCATCATCCGAGGAGGATTTTACTGGAAAGACCGGACAGACTTTATTTCTCAGGGTTCGTGGACATGGCTCGAAAAGGATAGGTCTAATTGGACTTGGATCTACTACATCAGCAATTGCATCTTATCGCAATCTTGGAGAAACTCTTGGTGAATCAACTAAGACTACTAAGTCGAATAAAATTGCCATCACACTTTCTTCTTCTGATTGGCTTTCTGAAGAATCAAAACTAGCCACTGCTACAGCAATAGCTATCGGTACTTTTTTATTTGTTTCTTCACTTTTATTTGACCGTCAAAGAACTCTGTTCCTGAGCGTGAACTGAACATGTTAGAATGTTCTACAATGTACAATCCAAAAGGAGTTGTGCTAGGGACTTACGAAGATAACAGGTTCAAGTCAGAATCGAAGAAATCATCTCTCAAATCTGTGGAAATTCTTGGTCTTGGAACTGGATATGAGATGGATATGAAACTTAAAATTGCAGAAGTTGTTTGTTCTGGGATAATATTTGGAAAAGAGCTTGTAAATGCACCCGCTAATGTGCTCACCCCTGGTTAGTAATCTATCAAATTGTCTTGTATCTTTTTCCTGATAAGTTTTGCATTATCATCAAAAGGTTAATATTCTACAAAATTTTTAATGTAAGGAAGCAACTCTCTTCTTTTATGTCTGTTTCAAGTTTCAACCCTATATTTCCTTTGTTGCCTTGGTAAGGTAAAATTCATCCTATCTATTTTAATTTTGGTTTCATGGGTATATTAGGAATATTAGCAGGAGAGGCTATGAGGATCGCTTCTGAGTACAGTGATGTTTTTACTGCAACAATTTTGGACGTGGAGCAGTGCAAACAACTGAAAATGGGTTCTTATCTTGGTGTTGCTGCTGCATCTGCTAATCCTCCACATTTCATACATTTATGTTACAAGCCTCCTGGTGGAGCAGCCAAAACCAAACTGGCCTTAGTTGGAAAGGGGTTGACTTTTGACAGGTGAATACAGGTTTTTATGAAGGAGCAAAGGTCTTTACTATATAATTGTGAATAGCAAAAAATGCCCTTAAGATATCCAGCTGAAATGGGCTGGTGGACACTTCACCCAAACAAAATCTTTAATTTCATTCTTTTATGTTCCAGTGGTGGCTACAATATCAAGACAGGACCAAATTGTTCCATTGAGCTCATGAAATTTGACATGGGAGGGTCAGCAGCAGTGTTTGGTGCAGCAAAATCCCTTGGTCAAATCAAGCCTGTTGGAGTAGAGGTGACCATTTTTTAGTGTCTCTTGTTTTTTAGGGACAACATGCTGTGACTTTGACTTGATTTGTTTTTCTTGTTTATCTAGTTATCGTAATCTTTTACTCCCTTTCTGAAATATCTTGTAATCATCTTCTTCTAGGGGTTTAAACTGGAAGAAAGGGCCCTGATAATTGGTGATGTTTGTGCAGGTTCATTTCATTGTTGCAGCTTGTGAGAATATGATAAGTGGAACAGGTATGAGGCCTGGAGATATTGTCACGGCATCAAATGGCAAGACAATTGAGGTAATTTCTTGAAGGCATACACTAATACCGATAGCTTATAAGTTTTGTTAAATTTTATATATTTTAGTTTTGAGCATTCATGCTTTTGGTCAAATCTTTCATGTAATCTTGCTTCTCATTACAATTCGCCCAACTCAAGTGTATGTAGCTAGATTAGGCCTCTGTTTGAAAGTTTCGAGATTTTGTTTCACGTTGTTGAGTCATTTTGTCATCCGGGATGAGTTCTTGCATGTTCAGTTACTCTGGCGATGGATCAGTTATCTGCTTTGCATTCATTATTTTGAAGCTGTAACATGTTATTTGAAGAAGTTTCTTTCCTTTTCTACTTTACATTTATTGTTTGTAAATGTAATTTCTCCTATTTAATGGCATTTGAAGCCAGTTGATTGGTTGAAAGATTGAAGATAAGATTCTTTGTTCCACATGTGGTTTTCCTGTATGCTTATACAGACTCTTTTAAACGCATTGAATTAACCATATCGGACAATTACTACTGGCATAGGTGTTAAAAGACATGTCATTTGCATCGCTTTGATTAGCTTGCATGTTAATTCGTCTTGAATACTTAAAGTGAGGTTATTGTTCATGAAAACACTTTTTGTAACGTCAGGAATAGAAATGCAACTATTTGGAAAGAAATGTAGACCATAGAAACTTTTAATGCATGGTTATCATCAAGTCGGAAGATTCAATGCCTGCATCCAATGTCCCTAGCAACGATACACTTAGAAGCTAGATTATAAGCAAGGATTGAATCTGATCTTTTCACCATTCCCTTTAATAGTTGCCCATATGTATAAAATTCCTTTGATGGTAACACTTGATCAACTACAAGAACGATGCACTAGACATATAATTCACTTCATTATTGTACATATTTTGGTTTTAATTGCATGCCTTTCAGAAAGCTTATTTCAAATTTGATCATTTAGTCTGGAAACGACTTTGGCTCTCCTAGACATGATACTCTGAGCCACAAATTCAATTGTTCTCCATCCTACCGTAAGCATCAAACTATAATTTTAACTTTGCCTTGTATCACATTTCACCGTTGACTTACTGGAAACAATTCTCTTCTATACCTGAATAAATTCCTACAGCTATTTTTCCTATATGAAATAACTAATTGATCATCCTATTTCATAAGAATGATTAGTCATGGTGTTACTCTCTGTTTTATCTCAAGTTTTTATTTTAGAACTTATTTTTGTTTAACTGTAGGTAAACAATACTGATGCTGAAGGAAGACTTACACTTGCAGATGCTTTGGTATATGCTTGTAATCAAGGTGTAGCGAAGGTACATTTATCAGCATTTTCTTTGAATCTCAATCTTTCGGGAACACCAAGTATTTTATTCTTTTTCACTTATCCATATACTCTGGAGCCATGTTTCCATTCTGGAATGAGAACCTCAAATTACTTAATTTTAAGTATAAAATACCTAAATCTCCAATGTATACATATTCTTTGCATCTATGATCTATCTTTGGGGAATACAAAAAAATTACTCTTTTTTCAACTGTTAGTGTATTCTGTTTTCGTATGTTCCTATTATAGAATGAGAACCTCGAAGTATATTTTTTAGTGGAAGATGCATAAACTTCCAAGACTTTTAAATTCTTTACTATGTTTTACATTTTCTTATTGTATTTTGAGTCATTGTTTTCTTTCTTCACTTTGTGTTTTGGGTTTGTACGAACTTTTAGTTGCATGCAGATAGTTGATCTGGCTACATTGACTGGGGCATGTGTAGTTGCTCTTGGACCCTCTATTGCGGGTATGTGGTTTAACAAACTTAGTTTTGTATTTTTCATTAAATTTGTGATACAGAAATAATGTCAAAGATCCCAACAATATAGAATTGCATTGTGATATATTAGGACAATGAAGAATGAATCTTGAAGCAGATATGTGGAGGGATGAGAATATGTACTCTATTTATGTGTTTTCTTTAAGAACTACTTTCATATGTACTTCTTTTTGCGAAGTTGAAATTCTTGAAATGTTTGAACAAAGAGATTCATTGCAAAGACACATTTTTTTGGGGTGTGGAAATCAGGCATTTTTACACCCAGTGATGACCTGGCAGAAGAGGTACTTGCAGCCTCAGAGATCGCTGGGGAGAAACTTTGGAGGTTGCCCATGGAGGAAAGTTATTGGGAATCCATGAAATCAGGAGTGGCTGACATGGTGAACACTGGTGGTCGTCAAGGTGGTGCTATCAGTGCTGCTCTTTTCTTGAAGCAGGTACAGCTTTTGTTTTTCCTCACATTGCCCCATCACTAAGCCTCCATTTAATGATATGGATCGTGGGATCAATTTAGATCTGCACTCTATCACCACTCAAGCCACTGCAAGAAACCCCATTTTTTTGAATTTTTTTAATATATCATTGTGGAAACATTAAATCTTCAAGATTACCACTTACTTTCGCCATAATTTGTTCACATTTATCCAAAGTCCAAACCAACATCACAAGGCAGCAAAGCTTTCCATAAATTGCCGAATGGACTGCCCTTGCTCTTTTCAATGTCCTGTATATCTTGATCCAAGCAGTAACCCCTTCATCATAGTTGGATCGCACTAGTCCTCCACAAAAATCGCCCAATGTAAATCTAATGTAAACAAAATTTCTAGTTTGCATCAGGATCTCCATCACTGAGATGGACAGGAAAATAGATTGGAGCTGAATTTACTACGATTTTGGATGAAACTTACGTGTTGCAACGTAGAAATGGAAACTGAATACGGAAAGATTTATATTGAAGCCTCTGAAATCTCAACCTCCCAAACTATTGCCACATATTACTGTACATCCAATAATAGAGGCGTTGTTTCTTGGATCAAGGAAAAGGATATTCATATAACCAACTCTCCTGGTGTGAGTTGAGATTGGTCGAAATGAGTACTTTAACCCTTAGTTATAAAGGTATCACTTATTTCCAACTTCAAATAGGTTATTTCGAAGTCGTGACCTTGTTTAATTATTCATCTCAAATCACAAAAGAACTAAAGTCATTTTCTGAAATAACCTCCTCTACTCTAAATTAAAATTAGTGTAACTAAGCCCCCATGGCACATCTCCAAGTGGTAAAAGGGGAAGATGGAAAGACTCCAGCTTTGTTTGAGACTGTCGCGTTAAGGGTTCGAATCCTGAAATATGGATTTGGCCCTTGGGTAAGTGCAATTGTACGAGCAGCCTTACATCATGTACCATTGGAGGCATAACCTACGATTTGCCTCCTTCACCAAGGCCCAGGGCAGGGCAGGGCAGGGCGGGTGGAGGCTGTCAAGGTTGCGGTTCATCCTTCTTTTTAAAAGCAAGTGTAACTAGCATGGAAAGATCAAGGCGAGTTCAGGTTTCACTCACGTATTCTTGCTTTTTATTTTGTGCCTCTAAATGCGCCCTGTTCTAGCCTTTATGCCTCTATAAACATATAATTTACACATCTTTTGTATTGAAACATTTATATATTGGTGAATGTGATTTATTACCCCTGCATGTAAGAATAAGCGTAGGCATTACATGCTACTGTAATTCTTTAATCCAATATCCTTTATGTTTCATTTTAGATGATTTGTAGTGTGTAGTAGTTGAGGTATCTGACATGAAACTATTTTTTCTGCAGTTTGTTGATGAGAAGGTCCAATGGATGCATATTGACATGGCAGGCCCAGTTTGGAATGATAAGAATAAAAGCGCAACTGGATTTGGTGTTGCGACGCTTGTTGAATGGGTGCTATCCCACTCTCTGTTTGTTTTAATTTCCAACTGCAATATTATAATAACCTGAAATAGACTCCAGGATATTATGGAAAAATCTTGCGGGGTGTGGAATGATATGAATGAAGTTGGTTTTGGAATAAAATGAGGCTATTGCTTGTTCTTGGCTTCTTTAATATTCTACCTTTACTTTTGAGTTGTCTTTCAATGTGATAATACACGATGTGATAAAACAAGAAATCTAACTTTTGTGCTGGTTGGAGTCTTGTTTTGGGATGCCATACGACAGTAAAAATTTAGTTAATGAAGAAAAGAAACAAACTGGCCAGTTTAAAGCAAAGATTCTTTAATCGATCACTATGGAAACAAACGTGAACACATCAAGATTACCACTCTCACCATAATGTGTTCACATTTATCCAAAGTCCAAACAAGCATCACAGGGCAACAGAGCTTTCCATCAATTGCTGAACGGACTGCCCTTTCCCATTTCAATATCTTGTATATCTTGATCCAAGCGAGAACCCCCTCCGTCTTAGTTGGATCACGCAGGTCCACAAAAAATGCCCAATGTATATCTAATGTAAAAACTTACTAGTTTGAAACAAGATTTTGGACTAAAGCTACGTATTACTAGTTAGAAATGGAAACTGAATATGGCAGGACTTATATTGAAGTCTATGAAGTCTGAAGGTCCCAGACTATTGCCACATATTACTGTCCATCCAATAATAGAGGGATTGTTTCTCGGATCGAGAGAAAGGATATAACTGCTCTCCTAGTGTAAGTTGAGATTGGTCAAAATGAGTACTTTTGGAGATAAGTGATACCTTTTGTTAACTAAGGATTAAGTAATCATTTTGACCAATCTCCTAGTGTAAGTTGAGATTGGTCAAAAATAAGTGATACCTTAGCGCTAAGTGATACTTTTGTTGTTTAATTATTCATCGCAACAAAAGTATTATATATAATCACACAAGAGCTAAGGTCATTTTCTAAAATAACCTCGACTCTAAATTGAACTATTCTAAATTAAAATAAGAGTAACTAGCGCGGGAAGATCATGGTAGAGCTCAGATTTTACTCACGTACTCCGGCTGTATTTAGTGCCTTTAAATGCATCCTGTTATAGTCTCTATAGACATCAACATTTATATATTGTTGAACGTGATTTATTACCCCTGAATGTAAGAATAAGCGTAGGCATTACTGTAATTCTTTAATCTAGTATCTTTTATGTATTACTAAAGATGATTTGTAGTCTGAGATATCTGACATATAATTGTTTTTTGAATTTTTCTGCAATTTGTTGATGAGAATGTCCAGTGGATGCATATTGACATGGCTGGCCCTGTTTGGAATGATAAGAATAAAAGCGCGACTGGATTTAGTGTTGCAAGGCTTGTTGAATGGCTGCTATCCCACTCTCCCTTTGCTTTAATTTCCATGCCTTCCCATAAAATGAAATATTATATAACCTAAAATAGACTCCAGGGTATTATGGATAAATCCTGGGGGTGCGTGGAATGATATAATAATGCTATTTGCAGTCGCTCTATGTGACACACACACGTCAAGTGTGTGTTTGATGCATTAATGTAGTATTTTTATACCACATTAATGCATCAAATAACTACTTGCCATGTGTGTGCCACGTAGGACGACTATCGCAGTGAGCGAGTATGAATAGCATTACTCGGAATGATAACCTTGGGGGATTGTGTTAGGATTCAGGGACACTTGATAATTTTTCAATGACAGTTGGCCAAAAAAAATAAAATAAAATAAAAACTACCAACAAGGTACTACGCTGGCAACACCTGTACCTGGCAAAAAAATTCCCAGTACAAGGGGAATAACTGTATGAATAAAGTTGGTTTTGGAATAAAATGAAGCCATTGCTTGTTCTTGGCTTCTTCAATATTCTTCTTTTACATGTGATAATACAAATGGGAAATCTAACTTTTGTGCTGGTTGGAGTCTTGTTTTGGGATGCCACGGCAGTTCAAATTTAGTACGGTATAAAACAAAGCAAGAAACAAACTGGCCAGTTTAAAGCAAAGATTCCAAGTGCCTTTCTAAGGCAATGAGCTAAAAAAAACAAGTGTCTGAGAGCAATTACACGCCGAACTTTTATAAGTGCAAAACTAAAACATGTACTAATTCACACACAAATGTTCTGTTGATAGAGAATAATGTAACATCATCAAGGTGCCAATAAGCAATTCAGGTATGGCGCCTCCTAGCTTTCCTTGCCTATAGTCCTCTGTTCACAAATCCTTTCTGTTAACAACTAACTGCCCATTGAACACTTTGCACACATCAGAATTCAATTCAAGAAATTTCTCACAAGATACAATCCTGTTTCGCATTGACTAGTTGCATTACTACTAAACAAGCTACCGAAAATAATGATTAAAGTAACATACTAAACATAAAATACCAATGGAATTGCGTATGTATCCATCTTGCAAGTCCCATATAAAGACCCCGAAGCACAGAGCACGGGAAACCTAGAGTAAGCTCATTATGCAACAAAAGGTTGGACTATTTAACTATTAACATTCTGAAAGAGCTCTCAAACCAGTAAAAGTTTTTCTTGGATAAGAAAGAAGTATATTAAGAGAGACTGAGGAAAGCACTTGTGCAAAATGCAAGCAACAAATAATGAGATGGCACAAGATTGATAGGCATTAAAATCCAGAGTAACTTAAGAATCAAAATTGCACAAATTAAGATTACATAAATATGAATACTACAAAATATTTTTACCATAAAAATAAAAGCACAAGCTAGATCAAAAATTTTCTTCAGCTATGCCTTGGACCTCTAATTTACTAAACTGAATAGCTGAAGCCCGCATACTGTGTCTGAAGTTGATCAGTTTGTTGACACTCTTTTCTTGCTTTTGGTATCTTTCGCCTTGGTAATTCCTTCCCTTGCGTCTTTCTTGTTCTCAGTCTTTTTCAACCCATCTTTCTTCAGCTTCCCACCCCCTCTATTTAATTTTGATTTCTTCATCTCCTTCTCCTCATTCAAGTCCCTTAAATCCCTTGCCTTCACTGCCCTTTTCTTCTTCCTTTTATTTCCCCCAAGTTCATTACCACCCAAATCATCATCAATAATGCTCTCACTCAAGTCCTCATTCTCACTATTTTCCTCCATCAAATCCACTTCTTCCCCCATATGTTCATTGTCATCCTCATTCATCGTCACTTCATCCTCAACCTCATCCTCATCATTCACCATTTCATCTCCAACATCCATATATCGAACCTCATGAATCCTTCCTTTCTTCTTCTTCTTTTTCCCACTTTCCCCCTCCTTCCTTCCACTGACTTCTTTCTCTTTATCCTCATTTTCATCCATTACTTCTTCATCTTCCTTCTTGCTCTCCCTCATCGCATCAATTTTCAACTTCATGTTTGGCAATGCCTGGTAAATTGGCAATGCGACTGAATCAGATAATTTTAGGTGCAAACTCCTCACACCATTCCACTTTTTCGGAACCCTCTTGGCCATTGCCTCAACCACGCTAACTATGTTTTCCACAATCTCCTCCTTCTCCATAGCCACTTTCCCCACCCTCACCACACAACAAGTTCCGGTTCTCAAATACAACAGGGCACTCCCTAGAGACCTCTCCACTTGCGCCTTCAAATTTTTCTTACTCAAATCTACTCCCAAAGGCAACTTCTTTTTCTTGAAAAATTGTTTGCCTAACAACTTAGGCAGAAAATGTACGACTCTTTTATCAACCAAAAATAGGTCATAGCTATCGCAAAGCTTCCTCTTTGCCTCAAAAGGCTTGTAGTTTGTCTTCAGTTTGGATATTTTAAGCACCTTGGAGAGGGGTATATTCTGAGATTTGATCAATTTCTTGATGTCTTCTGAGGGAGGGGTGGGGGAGTGCTTCCTGTCGTCTATAATTAAGCAAAACTCGGATGTGGGGTCTAACAGGGGATGTGGAAGGGGAATTTTCAAGGGATTTGTGGGTGGGTTTGTTGGGATTTTCTTAAGCGTGAGGTTGAGGTAGATGTGGTCATCTTGAGGAAGAAGCTGCGGCTTTTCGGAAGCAGATTGCTTGGCCTTGTATTTTATCAGGGCATTTACAGCACTCTCTATGGTTGAACGATCTACTTTCAAGCCGGAAGCGACGAATGGTGTCAGAGAATCCATATGAGTTGCTGCAGAAAATTCAGGAGAAGGGGAAGATGAAGGAGGCGAGGAGGAGTGACCGTGATAGGGTTTTTCTTTTTCTTTTTTTTTTTCCTCGGGGCCGGGTTTGGGGGTAGGGGGTGTGGACTCAGGTATACCCCAGACAAGGAAAGAAATTTGATTGACCAAAATTTGAGGAATGCTACACGAGCATTCCCTTGCAAGACTCACAGGCCCCCTCACTGTAGAAGGGGCTTAATGGTGGGCCCCTTCTACAGTGAGGGGGCCTGTGAGCCTGTACTTGGAGCATTCCTCTCAAAATTTTATGGTACGTTTGAGCTACATTATTTGGGTTAATTTCACAAATGGTCACTGAAGTTACCTGAAAATTTCAAAACGGTCACTGAAGTTTCAAAGTTTCAGAAACGGTCACTGAATTTTCAGATTTTTTGGCCAAGTTTGAGGCAATTTTTCGGCAACTTCCGACCACCAAAATCGCCGATTTCGGATATCGTTAGAAAGCCCACGATGTCCTCTTGAATTACCACAAAAAATCTCCCCAAAATTCTAAGTGAATCGGCCGGAATAAACCCACGAAGTCGGCAACCGAAAATTATGAAAATTTGCCCAGATTTTCAGATTTTTTGGGCAAGTTTGAGGCAATTTTTCGGCAACTTCCGACCACTAAAACTGTAGATTTCGAATACCGTTGAAAAGCCCACAATGTCATCTTCAATTACCATCAAAAATCTCCTCAAAACTCCAAGTGATTTGACCGGAATAAACCCACGAAGTAAGCTACCCAAACTGGGCAAAAAAGTCCGAAAATCTGCCCAGTTTGGGTAGCTGACTTCGTGGGTTTATTTTGGTCGAATCACTTGGAGTTTTGTGGGGATTTTTGATGGTAATTGAAGAGGACATCGTGGGCTTTCCAACGGTATCCGAAATCGACAGTTTTGGTGGTCGGAAGTTGCCAAAAAATTGCCTCAAACTTGCTCAAATAATCTGAAAATCTGGGCAAATTTTCACAATTTTCGGTTGCCGACTTCGTGGGTTTATTCCGGCCGATTCACTTGGAATTTTGGGGAGATTTTTGGTGGTAATTCAAGAGGACATCGTGGGCTTTCTAACGGTATCCGAAATCGACGATTTTGGTGGTCGGAAGTTGCCGAAAAATTGCCTCAAACGTGGCCAAAAAATCTGAAAATTCAGTGACCGTTTTGAAAGAAATTTCAAACTTCAGTGACCGTTTCTGTAATTTTGAAACTTCAGTGACCGTTTTGAAATTTTCAGGTAACTTCAGTGACCATTTGTGAAATTAACCCACATTATTTTGAAAGAATGTATTTTGAAATAGTAGATTGATGGAGAATGTGTGATTGAAAAAGAAAGAAAATTAACTGATGTGATATAAAATATTATTTTATTGAAAAATATATAATTGAGAATGAGTAAAATAATGAAAATGAAAATTTTAATGGAACTTAGGCCGAAGCTTATTCCCAAAATATTGAAAATTGGGGAAACATATATTTACAAAATTATTAGAAAGTCAATGTAGGTAACTGAAATCCTGTACACCAAGTTTGATCCAAAGTCAATATGTTACAATGGCTTTATCACTAGTTAATTCAACAAAATATATCATCATTTGAGACATTACTTGTGTATTTGAAAACTTGTGAAAATGTATTTGCTATCGTGTTTTACTATGTAAGTTCCATCTTTTATTATGAAAATAAGATAAATTTATTTAGGGAATGGCTAATGGTACATAATTTGGTGTACATAAGGGTATCCACCCCCTCACATAGAGGTGAGATCCATGTGAATAAAATATATTTTCTTCAAGTGAGTAGTATCCCCATGTGAGGGGATGAATACCCTTGTGTACACAATTTATGTACAACTAGAAATATTCATTTATGTAACTATCATAACAATGTATTAATTAAACAATGTGCCTCGTTTCCTTGTACCTGGCCTGCGTAACTTTAATATATGATACATGTTTTACAAATAATAGTTATAACATAGCTTACGTTATGTACGTTACATAATTGCATAACGACTTATGCACATGGTGTAAACTTTGTTTGTGCTCCGTTTTAATGAGGTTTTTGGAAAAGGTGTATTTTGAAATAGTAGGTTTTATGAGAAAGTGTGATTAAGAAACAAGTTTTTTATTTACATATAATATTATTTTATTGGATACGTGTGATCGAAAAGAAGAAAGTAACATTTATTGCACGAAACATGCTATTAGATGTATGTATGTATTGAATATGGTAGTGTGATTTGGATTAACCATGAGATAAGGTGATTAATGAATTACCTGTATTTTGATCTTTTTAATTATGCTCCACAATGAGTTGTTGTCTAAGCATTTTAGTTAGCAAATTTGTTCGTTTTATATAAGACATTAAAAAAATAAAAAGGTAACGCGGGTAACATGAGAATTAAGGTATAAATTTCATGTAACACATGAAAATCAGATCAAAAGTTACACAGCTGATGCATTGAGTTTTAGTTCAGACAATAAGTTGTAAAGGTAAGAGCAACGAGTGTGGTATTGGGTGTTTGGGATCAAATCACTGGAAAGCAGATAGATTTTTTCTACGAGCCACCCATCAAATCCAAGTTGTAAAGGTATGAGCAACGAGTATTGCCACTTGTTAACGCTGACCGACTACAATGGCTACATGGTACCAATTGTTTGTTAGTTGCAACTTCGTATCGATGGAAGGATAATTGTTACATCAGTTTGTTGTATTTCAAGATGAAAGCATGGTTTTGGGTTAGGAGATAGCTATGGATGACACTAATTCTATGTGTAGTAAACGAATATGAAGATTTTGGGTTTATGGATTTGACGTTTGCTACTATAAGTGTAGATGGAGCTCGAGAAATCAGCTAATGAAGGGGTAAATGCAAGATGAACTGTGTTACACTAAATTGGCATTGCACGAAAGGCAGCTATTTTCATCCATGAATGATAGTATAACAGTGTTTTGTTGTCCTGATCGGGCATTGACATCAAGATTACGAAACACTTACTGTGGTTCTATTTGTGATTTTTCAATTGGAGGCAAATGTGGAGGCTCATATGTGACTCGGTACTGTAGATAGATTCAGCACAATTGGTTGTAAGATTCTGAACACTGCGAAGAAAATCATCAACCATAATTATAGTATGAAATTAAATAATCTTAAATTTGTTTTTCAAGAGCTCGCTCAAGAAGACTTGTGAAACGCAAAGCCATGGCAACCTGTATTGAGCCTTCAATGAGCTTTTTCCTCTATTGATATGTAAATTTTCAAAAAAATGTCCAAACATGTAATATAAAGCAAGTTAAAAACATTAATACATGGTACACTTGAAAGGTACATCAATAAATCAAGCACAATCTGGCATTACTTTTTTAAGGAATGTGATTGGCTGTGAATCTTTGGGTGCTAGTTTGTCGAAAGCAACATAATTTTGCTCCTTGTCGTAAACATGGCAAATTGTTAATATAGTCTTCATCAAACGCCAGTTCCATGTAGCCTCGTTCAGGTACTGTAGCAGCATTGTGAGCAAATAGAGAAAAATAGTTAAGTTTGGGACATAAACTTAATCGAGCATCTGATAATTGTAGATATGTTTGTAATACAAAGAGCACAAATGGATCTTACCTTTCCCCAGTTTTCTTGGAGAGATTTATGAGCTGCTCGCAAATTATAGCTTGGTATTCGGGGTGAAATGTGATGGGGTATATGAACATTGATGTCATGACAAAGAATCTCTATCCTGTGAAAGAAAAAAAGAGATTTCATTATTTACAAGCAAAAATTAATTGGTATCGTTCATTTTATCAGGCTACAGTACTAGATAATTTTTTGCAACATGTTTTCATTGAACAAATCAAAAGGATCTCTTCTCATGGACTAGCACCACAGTCTATGGTTTCTTAACATCTTGAAATCCCCAATAAATTACAATATTGCTTCTTTAGGATGTATGGCAGGTGGAGGGGAAGGAGGTTGAAATGTAAAATCAAAACTTGAAAGTAAATAGAAAAGAACAGATATTCGAAGAATGCTATAAAATTATAATGTGTGAGTGTAACTGTGTAAGCCCACGTTCTGGAAACACTTGAAAATCATATAAGAACCTAAAGATAGGAGTGCGGAGCTATTTATAATTGTTCGTTGCTACCATATATGGATTGTGATTACTAGTTTCATGAATCAGAAAAAGTGAAATATTACCAATGCGGATAATCACAATGAACCGTGCCATTAAGCTGGGCCTGGGCAGCATTCCACTCATCCGAAGATTTAAAGGGTATGTGAGGAGCTGTATGATGGACCATTGTAAAAGTACTCATCTGTAAATTCCGAACACAAAAATGTCTTAGTTGAATGTCGAAAGTCACCATATTTATGCCAATAATGGATAAAATTAACAGGGAGATCCACTACTGGCTGGTTAAGAAAGATATTTCTAATATATATAAAAAAAAAATGCTCAGAGAATATAAATGAGATCTGAAGATGTCCAAAAAGACAAAAAAGGAAAAGGATTCAGATGGGAAGATATTCTCTGAATGAAGTCTTTTTTCTGTTCAATGGTGCCGCAATGTGAAAGGAGCTGCTAATATTTGGACATCTATATTCAGAACTGACTCGGTAGGTCAAGTATTGTTTCTTCTACTAATCAGAGTTGAACTGGGCCTGTCTACTATCAAGTGTGTGTATCTCCAAAATCTTTTATAATGAAGTAAGAAAGTTAAAGACAAATTAAAGACGCAGTTCCGAGGACCAAAACCTTGTGATGATCAAGGTCAGGTTCAACAATTTGCAGTGCCAGTCTTCAGGTTAGCTACTGCAATTCTCGTCCCGTACCCAAGTTTAGTTCTGCCCCACCACAAGATTATCTTACTGGATCTGCCTGTTCTTGGTCAGGCCTATTATGTTGTTTACTTGCCTAACATCTTTAATATTCTATCTAATACTCCTACTTATTTAAGATTATCATCAAATTAAGTACTAGCAAATGTTGAGCAGACTGTTTTGCTGGATAACAGGTAAGTATAAAAAAAATCATTACCCAAAAATGATAACCTAACCACGGCATCAACCAGAACTTGATCCATCCCATGATCCCAGTCTTGAGGATTATCAGTGGCCATCCAATTGAAATGAAAGCAAACACACAAGCCAAGCTTATCTTTACTCTGTTAACTTCATTCGGTCTGAACTTCTTCACATCAAAGTGCCACATCAACCTAATAGGATATTTCATGATGTCAGAACATTTGCAAGTCAACCAGTTATACTGAACTTCAGGGATTTGGAAAATCTAAATTAACATAATTATGATTTGTTTATTACCAGTGTGCTATAGACATCCATGGTCGGAATGGGCCATATCCATATATAATTGCCTTCCTCAAAATTGGAGAAGACTCAAATTCTTTTAGCCATACAGGGTGCCAGGCCGTATCCTCTGATAACCTATAAATCAGGTGAATAAGAAGGTTAAATCTTGGAGAAAAAGCAAAGGAATTGCAATGATATTTGCTACATTTAAAAGGTAGAAAGGTAGTATTCTAACAGCTCAATTTTTTGATAAGCATATAAAGTCACATACTAGGACAACGGTTTTGTATCAGGAACGAGAACACATACTGAACATACATGTTATCAAAACGCAGTCAATTATGAATGTCAAAGTACCCATGATAACAAGATAAAAGAGAGAAAAAACTGATCATCCCTTCTACAATGACCAAGACGGTTTGGAAAGAGAGAAATTACGTGTAACCGCAATGAATGGAATAAGAATAGCAAAATCACACATAATAATGTCAAAAACGAGGAAAACAGTCAATGAGGTTGAACGGTAAAAACGAATCCCAAATATAGTAATGTAGTACTTCAATATCTGATAGTGGACAAAAATTTGAATAATATGAAGTTGGAAAGAAGAACAATACAATTTATGTCTCGAGCGAGTTCTGCACCTCATCTAAAAGCTAGACTTACTAGCAGAAGGGGGAACTTTTTATTCATATTTTCAACCCCCAACCCCGAAAATAAAAAGCATCTGCTGGTGCAACTCTTCATTTTTCATTATTAAAGCATGGGCCAAGAATAAGCAGGTTGCCTTGAGATTTGAAGTTTGGACATTGGCTTGCTCCAATACTTGATCAAAACACCACGTCA
This sequence comes from Fraxinus excelsior, assembly GCA_019097785.1. NCBI lineage: Eukaryota > Viridiplantae > Streptophyta > Magnoliopsida > Lamiales > Oleaceae > Fraxinus > Fraxinus excelsior. The sequence continues at coordinate 22,570,892 of CM032641.1, forward strand.
TCGAAAAAGGTAAAAGTGACAGAAAGGAATATAATTTGAAACATTATCTAAATAATAATATCAGATTTAGTGCCAGCTCCATTTCATAGGCCACTGCCTACGATCAAAATTAATCAAAGTTTGATCCAAAGCAAATTATCACAGTTTATGAAATTTCAGCAGCTTATCCAGCAAAAGAAGCAAACAAGAAGCTTCTATAAAAAAATGGTATAAAGCAAGATGTAAATAGAAAACAATGGCAACAACAAAAAATACACTGTCATCAACACCTGTAAGATGTAGTGTACAGAATTTACTAACTCAGAAAATATAAATATGCTTAGGAACATCATGCATACATATTTGTTTTTGCGTGGTGCCGATCATGCTTAAAGCGCCAGGGCTCATATGGGTATATCAATGGAAGGAAGGCCAGAGTTCCAACGATGTCTTCCACCAATTTATTTCTTGAGAATGATTTGTGGGCACAATCATGTCCTACGACAAAGAACTTCACAATAGAAGGAAAATGGAAACGGAAAAAGAAACGTTAACATGATATACATCTTCGGGAAATAAATTAAATGAAGTTATATCCTCATTTGATACTCAGAAACTAGGAGGGAAAGTGATAGCGATATCTTTTTCTTCCATTCCAATATGGAAATTTTGGGCAGCAGTAGGGAAGGGGGTACTTCTGTGAGCCAACATTTTATTAATGGGTTCCGTGCTTTTCCTTTCTGCTTATTTCCCCTCATAGTTTCCAATGGCCAACCAGGCACAGACAACATGATAAAGAAGAAAGATAAATAGAGAACTAACCCCCGTGATTGCAGTTCCTGTCCAAGCCCAAGCTAGAGGAAGTAGATACCATGGTGCTTTGGCAATCATGAAGATCCCCAGTGCATAAGAAGTCACGGATGTGAGTACAGACTTCCAAGCTTTTACATCATCTATCTCGAACACCTTTAGAAAATATCAATGGAAAAATCAGGAACATCACTAGCTTAATTGCTGCAATAAATAGCATTAGATTTCTTTTATTCATTTATTCCCAGCCAAGGCTAAGTCGACTTAAGCCTGTTTCATAAGCAAAGGAAATGGTTCCCATCATTAGACTATCTTGGGGGTCTCAGAATGGGGTGAACAAACAATATTATATTTACAGTTTAAAGCCTTTTTAAATGACAAAAAGTAGCATCAAGTTGCATTTCATTGAGCCCGACTCGATGTTGTAAAAGTGTAAATGTTTTGTATCAGTTACTAGAGTTATACCCCAGCAGTTTCAAAAAGTACTTGCTGAAATGGTTTGGCAGGTAAAAGTACTAGATTGGAAAACAAAACAATCTAAGTTAGGTGGTTTACCAACTACTGTTATGCATTGTTAACAATCAGCAGTATTAATCAGCATTCAAATATATCATCACAGTAACGTGACAATGGAATTTTCCTTACGTAGCCATAGATCATGTAAAACTGGAATTTTCCTAAGATGGGATAGTTGTTCATCAATTTCATGGATAAGAACTTCCAAAATAACATCTTTGCGTAAAACAAACACAACAAATTTTCTTAAAAAGAATTAAATGGTCCAAACTAATCAGGAGCCTCAATGAATAATGGAAATTTTCATGGAAAGCCATGGTATGCCCTCTATTTTCATTTTTTACATTGACAACCACACATGTTTGTTTTCTCGTTTAAGTAAACAGAGGCATAATGAGACATGTAAGGAACAGACATTGATGAAATCCTTTCTTCTTTTGCCTTTGGCAGTTAATTTCTCTCATTATTCCTTTCTCCCTTATTTTTTAACTTTTGTATTCATTTTGCTGTCATTCTAGGAACTAGCTCTACAAAATGAACTCAATAAAAATTACGTTTATTTATTCATTTATTATTTTTCTAATTGTGCATGCTTATTATTGGTCATCCATAAAGATACAAAGTAATCCATTTAGAAAAGCGTTACTATCAGGTGCTGCACTTCAAAATGAACAAACTTAATATAAAAAACAGAATTTTTTATACAGTCAATAAACTGCCTCTGTATAAAGGCTCTCTAAATACCCCTGTTTAAGCGTAAATATGCTACTTAAAAAGTGAAGCATTGTATGACAATAATTCTCATTTACTATATAAATTGTCTTTTTGTTTGCAACAGAAATTAATGAAAATGATAAACAAATGACTATAATATCACTAGCTTTCTTGTTATTATGCAGAGCAGCAGATAAGAATTTCTAACATAAATGGAAAATAAAACCACTACTACCGCATCAGCAATTCCAACAATGAAAATCTCCATGTACTAGCTGTCCTGGACAGAACAGGAAAAGGTTTTCGGTGCATAGAAATGCTAGGTAAAATTACCTTTCTTGGAAGCGTATCAACTATATCTTTCAAAGTGACATTATCTGGAAGAGGTTCTCCAATTTGCCTAAAACCATAGTTTTCACTCAATTGTTTTCTGTCCTCTGCATTATCTGCTGGAGATGATGGCACTGATACGGCCACAGCTTTTACGATTTTATTTTTTCTCGAGTATACAAGACAATTTTTTTGTTCAATTCTTTTGTGGGATCGACTTTCCAACTTCAAAAGATATCTCCCTGTTCATCAAAACTTATCATTCAAGATATGTCTAGATAATTGAAATACCAAATGCATTGTTATTATTCTTTAACAGGGTGGTGGAAACTATAGATTATGGCACAATTCCAAAAAATAAAAATGATAAATGGAAAATTACAATGCAAACCTTGACCACAATCTATGAGTTAAAGTACCAGCTCAATCATGAATTTTTAAAAGGTTTCCACATATAATATAATAGCAGAAAATTAGCGCCAACTAATAGTTAATGGTATATTTAAAACTGATGAATAAAAGAATTATAACAGGAGAAAATGAGAATCCTTAAACAAGTGAATTTATACATACTATAGGAAATTAAACTTGAGAATTATCTTCGGAAGTTTCACATACCTTAAGAATTTTCTCTCAAACAGAAAAAGCAAACAATTTTTAAAGTAAAATCGCGTCAAATTGAATTGTAGAAAACTTAATAGTCTTAAAGTTTGTAATCTGAAACATTGAAGAGCACTTCAATTACTCTATTTTTTCCTCCTTGTCTCCCCTTTTGCTGTAAAAAATCAGACATTTACTAGAGCATAAGAGCACCTCCAAGAGGCTTCCTATTTTTAAAGAGTATATTCTATCATATGGAGAGCATCTATAAATTTAGAGAGTTAAAATTTTGAAATACTCTAACAAGCTCTTTATATTAACACTTAGTTTTACTGCTCCCAAAAAATATTTATTATTTTTCTTTATATTTTATTTTAACTAGCTTTTCTTTAGATTATTTTATTATTTTCCTTCGTTGAAAATTGAAACTTTTTGAATGCATTTAATTATGGAGACTGGGTTTAGCTCTAAATTAAAATGTTAATTTAAAGAGTTTCTTCCCACATGATTTTAAATGTTGTTGTTCAAGCAAACTCCATATGGTTCTCATGGATTAATACTTAATAGACAGCATTTATACAGTAACATGCAAAATCATGGGGTCCAATAACCCACATTAATAACCGAAATTGCCAGATAGAAGTTCAACTCAGTTTCTAAAATTGCACTAGAAAAGGAACTCGTAATTTAAATTCAATCCTCAAGCCAACATTTTGAACAGAAAACCGGTGAAAAGGAAACACAACTATTTTTCTTGTGCTATACCTGGACAAGTAAAATTCTGGGGCGAAATTCTGTTTCCCTCGGCCGACCTTTTCTGGGGTCCCTGTAAGTTCATCAAAGAAGATTATACAAGTTAATTTAAAGAAATACAGTCGACAAACAAACAGCGACTGTGTGTGAGATAAACAAAACAGAGGTGTACCAAGAAAAGGAAGGTGGAATGTGCGACTCTAGAAGCCATGGATTACAGAATCCAGTTCAAGAAACACCGTTTTTTGCTTCTAAATTCCGAGGGTTAACCCCACCTCTCTGGATCACTGGACAGTGCTGCTTTGAGGATAAAATTGCAGAGAGGGGGGCTAAGTCTAAGGATGATGTCGTGAGACATAATTTATATCATTTCTTGTGACCCTCACCTACAGCAACCTATCCACGCATACCACACAGAGACTTTTTGTGGTGTGGAAGAGAATTTATTTTGGGATACATTTCTATTACTTTTTGGCTGTCTTCTCATATTTATAAATATTTAAATTATTTTTATTTATATATTTCGAGAAATTTATAAGTGCTATTCATCACTTATTTTTATTTTTTTTAATAATTTAAACTTTTTTATAAATACTTTTCAAACATATTTAAAGCCTGATTAATGTCATTTGAGAAGTCAAAATGAGTTTTCAAGATCCAAGAGTTACGTTTGAACTTGTTTAGTTAATTTTATAAGAAAATTGATAAGTGTACATCCTTGGTACACAATCTTGTATCCGGAGGATGTGTACAAGATTGTGTACCAAGGATGTAAGAGTAGCATGATTGATTTTATAAAAGTAATTCTTTTTGTTATGAGAGTTTTTAGATAAAGTTTGTGCAATGCCACTTCCTTTAAAAGCACTTTTGAAATAGAAATTTCCTTTAAAAACCAAAATATATGTCAAACGGACGGTTAGATCATTAAACTCATATTTGACAAACATTTTCTAAAAATACATTCTTTCAAAACTCATTTTCAATCACACATTTTTTAATAAAATAATATTTTTCGTCACAACAATAACTTTTCTTTACTTTTTAACCACATATTTCTCATCATATCACTATTTAAAATACATTTTTTCCTCAATAATATTCATCAAACACACCTTAAGAGTGATTGTGTGATGGGATAAATTGTTTCTCCACTTTTAATTAGAACATAATTAGCCCTTTAGATATCAAAAAAAAAAAATTAAAAATAGGTCCGTTTGGCGTTGCTTTTGAAAAGCCAAAATGAACTTTTGAAACCCAAAAATTATTTTTGGACCTATTTGGCTAATTTTATGAAAATACTTCTGGTAATTAGAAAAGTTTTTAAAGAAAACTTGTCCAATGTAGTTTTCTCTAAAAGTATTGTTGAAATAGGAAGTAGTTTTAAAAAATTAGTTTTTAAATAAAAATTAAAGTAACTTTCTCCAAAAACCCTTCTACATAAAAAAAAATAAAAAAACAAAAACAAAAATCATGTCAAACGAGCCCTTAAAATGAGAATAAATCTTACATACGAGTTGAATTACAATACGTTCTTTTAATAAGATTAAATTCTTTCTCATAAAATCCTCCCTTTAAATTTATATAATTATGTATATAGGATATTCTAATAATTCCCTTTTGATGAACCTGTTTGTAAGGGATTGCCGGATTAGATTGGTTAAAGACGCTGTACAAAAGAATTTATATAGTATTTACAATGAAAACCTTTTTTTTTTAAGCAAATCGAAACATTTTCATTGCATAATGATCACCACGAAAAGAATGGGAAAAATACGTTAATCCAACTTTTAGATATATTTCGATTAAGAGAAACATTTAATAGATACGGTGAAATGCATTATAGAATAGTGATTTTTTGAAAATGGACAGTTAAAAAGTAAGAAATCTTTTTTTTTGAAATACGTGTATAATTATTTTATGAAATGTTGCGTTTGTAAAAATGAATTTTGAAAGAATATATTCTTAGAAAAAATGGGGATTCAAAACGATATGCTCCTAATAAGTTAATCTTAAAAAATTCCTAAAAAGTTATTTGATCGAATATGTGAATAAATCGATAATTGATTATTTATATATTAACAAAGTGATCTAAATTCATATTCCTCTTACTTTCACTTTCGAAATTATAGTCAAACACATTGATGATAGAATAAAGTTTTCAACCCAACTTCCTGTTGACATCCTAGGTAGGAAGGCACAATGGATCATTGGAGGCTCAACGGATTCACACTCCCTCATAGTTGGACGGTGACACGGCATTACCTAATTCAAAGCAGTTTTTCCGTGGAAATGAAAAACGTGGGTTGAAAACTTTAAGGTTTACTGACCTAACATAATTTACAATGCATCACCGGCAAAAGAAAAAGGATTCCCATGCACTTTGAATGAAGATTCTAGATTTCCTGATTCGGCCATGTGAATATTGAGAGAAATGTGTACACGTATTTCTTCCATATTGAAAAAGAAAGAGAGCAACTTCGCCCGAATAAGAGAAAAAGTAATAATACATTGATAGTCGATAAAACTTTGTGATATATTATAGGACGAGTCTTTATTCATCTCTCATTGGAGCATTAAGAATGAATTAAGCAAAAGTCTCGTACACATGAATCTGGAAATTCTAGATAATAAACTTCGCAATATTCGAGCTAACTTCGAATAGCATCTTCATTGAAGTGGCAGAACTTGCAGATTGTTGAAGCAAGCCCGGAGCACACACCAAAACCTTTATTGCTTTGTTGTAGAGTCATAGGGAGGCCACAAATGCCACATGGAACACCTCATGTGAATACTGAACTTGGGAAATATTTAGGAACTGTTTGACAAGACTTTAAAAAAAAAAAAAAAAGTGATTCTAAGGCTGAGAAACTTCTCTTGAACATGTTTGAATAATTTTCTAGAAATACTTTATCTAGTTAGAAGAACTTTTAGAAGAAATTGACATAATATAACTTACTCAAAAAACTCTTCTACAAAAAACAAAAACAAAAGTAGAAACCATGTCAAATGGGTCGTTACTTGGGTTTGTGTTGTTTGTTCTTTCACACCATAGCATGCATTATCGTCTTCGAAATTTAGTACGTTGCATGGTGTTGTACTACAACTACAAGGATGAACAAGTTGCACCCTAATTTTACACCAAAAGAAATATCATACATGTTAAGCTTTCAAAATGGATTCAAAAATGGAGAAATCTACAATGAGGAACAGAGATAGATGTTGGAGATACGGCCTGTAATTGCAGTTGACTAACAATCAAATCTCAGAAAAGTCCCATCTACCTGCAATAATTGTAGAGGAAGATGCTCCTTGTTAGTGCACAAGAGTAGTGAGGCCACTTGAGTTGCTAGAGGTTATCAACCAGGGGCGGACCCACATGGGGTCATGTGGGGTCAGATGACCCCACAGTTTTTTTTTTTTTTTTTTTCGAGTTTTAGGTTTTTTTTTTTTTTTTAACCAGCAGCCCAGCCCAATCCACCCAAGCCCAACTGCCCAAGTGAGCACGGTTTCACTCTACAGCCCAATCCATGAAATCAAAAATCACGGTCCAAAGTCCAAACTCCAATCCACTCCTCAGTCCTCACCTCAATGACTCAATCGATTCCAAACCAACCTAAGCTCCAGTAGTCCAGTAACTCCAGTTCCTTCTCGCGACGGCGCGACCTGAACGGCTGAACCTCCATCTCTGACCTATCATCCGTTGGCCGCAACTTCCGCTCCAGCCTCCAGAGTCCAGACGGACCAGACAGGCAGACCTGTAGTGAAACCGTGCGTGGCTGCTTCTTCTTGACCTGTGTGGCTGCTTCTTCTTCGAAGCTTCTTCATCTTTCAATAATCGGCAGCAAGCCAGAAACAACAACCTTAACCTACTGTAAGTATTCCAATGACTTAGGTCTTTTTTATTATTAGCTAATTCTTTGGATTTGCGACTGTTTGGCACTTTGGCATTTGGGGTTTTGATTCATTCATCGATTATTTATATGATTTTGGATTTTGGTGTTTTTGAATAATTGAATATATGCATATTTGTCATTTGTGATTTGATTGTTAATTTGCTATGAGTTGCACTTGCCCACAGACTCCAGTGCTTTGCAATTGGTTAATCTCTAGACTCCAGTGCTTTGCAATTGCAGCTCTGGATTGAATTGTGTAGAAGTAGAAGTGTAGAACACTAGATAGTCTAGATTGAATTGAATTTTGTAGTCTGTGGACCTGTGTTTTTGAATTGAGATTATGGTTTGCATGATTCCTGATTATCCCAATAGTTAGAACATCCATGATCCAACACACCCGCTAACTCATTATTCATTAAACTGAATTTGCTTTTCAACAGGCATGGAGAAATATTTTAAACGAAAATCCGTAAGTTCGAGTGTGGGGGAAAATGAAATTACTGTTGAATCGAGTGTTGAAAAAGAAAATGATGGTCGGGAAGAATTAGATACTGGGAGAGAAAGAGATCTTGAGGATAAAATTGATTTAGCACAACTGCCTTCGGATCCTGGATTAAGAACTCCAATTGGGAGTTATAATGTTAATGATCAGGATGAAATTAGAAGATCATATGTACAAAGGGGTCCATGTCAGCCTCGAAATCACTTGTGTCCACAGAAACAATTTGGAGATTTGTCTTTAAGACGATTTAAAACTTCTTGGTTTAATGACTTTCCTGATTGGTTGGAATACAGTATAGCAAAAGATGCCCTATTTTGCTTTTATTGTTACCTTTTCAATTCAAATCATGAAGAACATGGTGGGGGTGATTCTTTTGTTGATGGAGGGTTCTCAAATTGGAAAAAGAAAGGAAGGCTTCAAACTCATGTTGGGAAATTAGGTAGTTCACACAACCAAGCGCGGATTAAGTATGAGGCTTTCGTGAATCAGACTCAAAATATTGATTGTGTTCTCTTTAAGAAGTCGAAAAAAACGAAAGATGAGTATCGAATTCGTCTGAATGCATCAATTGATTGCGTTCGATTCCTTCTACAACAAGGGCTTGCATTTCGTGGGCATGACGAATCTGAAGATTCAAGAAATCAAGGAAATTTTCTTGCACTATTGCAGTGGTTATGTGATCATAATACAGAGATTAAGGGTGTTTCTTTGAAGAATGCTCCCGAAAATCTTCAGTTAACATCACCTAAAATTCAAAAGGATATTGTGAGTGCTATTGCATTTGAAACACTTGATGTTATTATGAAGGATATTGGTGACGGACTGTTTTCTATTCTTGTTGATGAATCTCGTGATGTATCAGTGAAGGAGCAAATGTCAGTTGTTCTACGTTATGTGAATCAGAAAGGACAAGTCATGGAACGTTTTATCGGTGTTGAACATATCTCTAGTACCACAGCTCTCTCACTGAAGGATTCTATCGATCACTTATTCTCTAGATTTAACTTAAGTATATCTAGTTTAAGAGGTCAGGGATATGCTGGGGCAAGCAATATGCGAGGTGAGTACAATGGTCTCAAAGCACTTATTTTGAAAGAGAATTCAAGTGCTTTCTATATTCATTGTTTTGCTCATCAGTTGCAACAAGCTCTTGTAGCTGTGGCAAACAAGCATGCAGATATTGATACTTTCTTTACTTTAGTGAATAAAGTGGTAAATGTCGTTGGCGATCCGCTAAGCGATGCGATCTTCTTCGAGAGAAAAAAAGGCTTGAAGTTGTTGAATCATTGAATATTGGTGAAATCTCAAGTGGAAAGGGCCTTAATCAAGAAACTACCATTCAACGACCCGGTGATACTCGTTGGGGCTCTCATTATAGCTGTTTACTTAACTTGATTCTTATGTTTTCTGCTACAGTTGATGTCGTTGAGATGATTGCTACTGATGATAATAGTTGTGGAAAGCGATGGGAAGCGCGTCTATTGCTGGGATCTATGTTGACATTTGAGTTTGTATTCAGTCTGCATCTCATGAAAAAGGTATTGGGTATTTCAGATGAATTGTCAAAATCATTACAAAGGAGAGATCAAGATATTGTCAACACTATGAAATTAGTGAAAATATGCAAAGAACGACTCCAAACAATGAGGGACAATGAATAGGAATCATTTTTAAGAACAGTTTCTTGTTTTTGCGAAAGGTACAACATTGATGTTCCCAACATGGATGATATTTTTATACATCTAGGCCGTTCACGACGTAACATGCAAGGAATGACAAATCTACATCACTTTTGTGTGGATTTCTTCTATGCTATCATCGATATGCAAATTCAAGAGTTGAATGATCATTTCTCTGATGTAAATAGTGATTTACTCCTTTGTGTTGCATGCTTGTGTCCGGATAATTCATTTTTGGCTTTCAACAGGGACAAGTTAATTCAGTTGTGTGAGTATTATCCAAAGGATTTTACACCAGTAGAGATCTTGGCTCTTGAAGAGCAAATTCAGACATATATTATTGATATGCGCACAAGCGAAGATTTTCAAGGCTTACGAGGTCTTAATCATCTTGCAGAAAAGTTGGTTGAAACAAAAAAAAATGAAGTATATCCATTAGTTTACCAGCTTGTAACATTGGCGTTAATTCTTCCAGTTGCTACTGCTACTGTAGAGAGAGTATTTTCTGCAATGAAGATTGTTAAGAATCGACTGCGTAGTCGGATGGGAGATCAATGGTTAAGTGATAGTTTGGTTGCATATATTGAAAACGATGTATTTGACAATATTGATAACGATATAATTATACGACGTTTTCAGAGTATGAAAACTCGTAGGCTACAATTGTAATAGCGTATTGTCGTATTTTCGTTAATGATATGTAGTTTTAAATATTTTTGAATTCTCATTTTTGACCCCACAAGACAAATTGTCTGGGTCCGCCCCTGTTATCAACTACCTCTTCTCTGGTTCCAACAACTATTTGATATTGAAACTATACGTGCCACAATTCAAATCAGTTCAACTCAGGCTTCAAGTATACTGTCCTATATCTTCACAAGTACACACACCTCGATTGCGATAATGTCCTTTGTGAACGGCCACAGGTTATTCACCAATCAACAAAACTTAGATTCGATTATTTAACATAAACTGAATCAAAGAAGCTCGTTTATACTATGCTGCTTCAAATTTTTCATTTTCGGATTACGCAAAATGTATGTCAATGTTTACATACAACCTTATCAACCACCATTTGATTGAAGGCTTGAGTACTTTTGGTTCCCATATCATCACCTCTATATGCGTAATTGCTTGCACGTCTAATGAAATAAGAAGAAATCACTTATGCATCTCCACAAAGAAAGCTTCTTGAGAATTTCAAAGTGATGGTTATCAAATCAAAACAAGCAATAGCATCACATGTCATAAAATGATTCAGGAAATTTATATAATCAAAACTTTTAATGAAATGACATCCTAAGTAAAAAACGAATAACATCTCACTATCTTTTTATCTTCGTTTCTTGTTGCTTCTAACAGATAGGTTGAATTGAATTTTAGAAATAGTATATTACCTTTCCCAACTAGAATCTTCCCTTGTGATAACATTGATTCATGTTCAATTTCTATTTCTATTTGATCGAGATATTTTCTTTTTTTTTTTTAAAAAAAAAGACACGTATAGATCCAATTTTTTACTCAACCTCCCCTAGCACATTTCGGTTTCTGTATCTGCTTAAACGGGCATTTGATAAATCATTAATTCCCTAATTCCTTGGAAATAATCAGAATTGATAGATTTCTAGAAACAAATGAAAAACAATCAAAAGATGTTACATTATTTATAGATCAACTAACCCTCTCTGGTAAGAATTGGTAGTTTCTCCTCAACGAATCTAAGAATCAAGGTAACTGGACACATTTTATTTACACGGATCTCTAGCAATTTACATTACACTTCACATTGGATGATTCACTAATGCCCCTATTTTCTGTTGAAATAAATCTCGACATGCTACTCCATGAAGTTCAATAGATTATAATATATAAAAAATTAATGAGAAAAAAATATATTCTCATAACATCGTTATTAGTTGTGTTGAAGATAGTAGCTTTCAAAAATCAAAAGAAACGGAGAGATTGTCCATGCCACATTGACGAGAAATTGAAATTGAACTAGGGCGCCTGCATCCACCACAATCTTCTCCACTAGTTCTAGCTCCTATTATCGCAAATCCTTCTATTCATGATAAAATCAAACACAAAAAATGTTGGAACGAAAAATCAAATAAACAAACATAGGAACACCTTCAAGTTTTAGATCACAAAACAATTTGGACTACAAAAAAATGATATCATAAAATGATTCATGAAATTTATATAATCAAAACTTGTAATGACTTGACATCCTAAGCAAAAAATGAATAACATCTCACTTCTTTTTTTCTTCGTTTCTTGTTGCTTCTAACAGATAGGTTGAATTGAATTTCAGAAATAGTATATTACCTTTCCCAACCAGAATCTTCCCTCGTGATAACATTTATTCATGTGCAATTTCTATTTCTATTTGATCGAGATATTTTTATTTAAAAAAAAAGAAAGACACGTATAGATCCAATTTTTTACTCAACCTCCCCCTTGCACATTTCGGTTTCTGTATCTGCTTAAACAGACATTTGATAAATCATTAATTCCCTAATTCCTTGGAAATAATCAGAATTGATAGATTTCTAGAAACAAATGAAAAGCAATTAAAAGATGTTACATTATTTATAGATCAACTAACCCTCTCTGGTAAGAATTGGTAGTTTCTCCTCAACAAATCTAAGAATCAAGGTAACCAAAAACATTTTATTTACTCAAGATCTCTAGCAATTTACATTACACTTCACATTGGATAATTCATTAATGCTCTATAGTAAATCTCAACATGCTACTCCATGAAGCTCAATAGAGTAAAATATAAAGAGAAAAAAGGTTGATGAGGAAAAAATATAAATTATTCATAACATTGTTATCAATTTGTGTTGCAGATAGTAGCTTTCAAAAATCAAAAGAAACAGAGAGACTGTCCATGCTACATTGACAAGAATTTGAAATTGAAATAGGGCGTCTGCATCCACCACAATCTTCTCCACTTTGGCCCTTAGGTAAGTGCAAGTGTACAAGCAACCTTCTACCTTGTACCCTTGGAGGCATAACCTGCGATTTACCTCCTTCACCAAGGCCCAGGGCAGGGCAGGTGGGAGCCGCCAAGGTTGCGGTTCAACCTTTTTTTTTTATTATTGCGAATCCGTCTATTCATAATAAAAACAAACACAAAAATGCTGGACTGAAAAATCAAATAAACAAACATAGGAACACCTTCAAGTTTTAGATCACAAAAAAATTTAGCCTATAAAAAAATTATAATAATATTTCATAAAATGATTCATGAAATTTATATAAGCAAAACTTGTAATGACATGACATCCTAAGTAAAAAGTGAATAACGTCTCACTTTTTTTTTCTTCGTTTCTTGTTGCTTCTAACAAATAGGTTGAATTGAATTTCACAAATAATATATTACCTTTCCCAAATAAAATTTTCCCTCACGATAACATTTATTCATGTTCAATTTCTATTTTATCGAGATATTTTCTCAAAAAAAAAAAAAAAAAAGACACGTATCGATCCAAATTTTTACTCAACCTCCCCTTTGCACATTTTTGGTTCTGTGTCTACTTAAACGGACATTTGATAAATCATTAATGCCCTATTTCCTAGGAAATAATCAGAATTGATAGATTTCTAGAAACAAATGAAAAACAATCAAGAGATGTTACATTATTTATAGATCAACCAAGCCTCTCCGATAAGAATTGGTTGTTTATCCTCAACGAATCTAAGAATCGAGATGGTCAGACACATTTTATTTCCACAGATCTCTAGCAATTTACATTAACTTCACGTTGGATTATTCATTAATGCCCTATTTTCTATTAAAATAAATCTCGACATGCTACTCCATGAACCTCAATAGAGTAAAATATAAAGAAAAAAAATTAATGATGAAAAAAATATAAATTACTCATAACTTCATTATCAATTTGTGTTACAAATAGTAGCTTTCAAAAATCAAAAGAAACAGAGAGACTAGCCATGCCACATTGAAGAGAAATTGAAATTGAAATTGAAATAGGGCGCCTGCTAGGGCTATAAGCAAAAACCGCCAAACCGGAAAATCGAACCGAAACCGCATTTTAGAAACCGTCGGTTTGGTGCCACGTGGACCCGTCAACGAAATGGTTTTGAACCAAACCAAACCGGTAAAAAATGGTTTTGTTTAGGTTTGAGAATTTTAATTACAGTTTAAAACCAAACCGGATCGGTGAAAAAATATATAAAAATAATGATTTTTTTTTTTAAAATTCATCCAAATATGCAAAATTCAATAGTTTTGTCATTTGTATATATTTTTGTCAATTTATAATTTTCTATTACATATATATTATTATTACCAAATAATCATAATTTATATCTAATAATCTCAAGACTAACATAATCTATCAAAAGCCATTTTCCTCTTTAGAATTCAAATTTCTACAGTTGCTTCTGAGTCTGCATTCTCAAATGGAGGTCAGATACTTGATTCCTTTAGAGGCAAGGATGATTGAGACTTGTATATACAGAAATAATTGGTTGCAAATTAAGAATGAACATATAGTGTTGTGCCAAATGAAGTGGAAGCATTTGTGATTCAATGAAAGTTGTAGTAGGTGGTTTATATTTTCTATTACCATATTTTTAAAGATTCTCTTATCTATCTAGTATCCAATACTATGATGATATAACGAATGCATTTGTTTGACAATGGAGACTATGAATCATGTGTGACAACAATTGGTGTTTGAGTATATGTGAGAAACTGAATTCGTAATAAAATACAATGTAAGCTTGTGTAATTGTTATGTTTAGATATTATAAACAATTGATTTATTATTATGGTTGGTTATTCTCTCTGTCTAATTAGTAGTTTTATTTTTCAGATATGATGATCACGAGGTTTTGTTGAACATCATTATATATTTTGGGCTTTATATTTAGTTTAGTGGACTTGTATTGTAACGTTATAGTAACGTCTTAGCCTAAAATGACAAACAAAAAAAATTATATTTTAGTTTATTGTGATTTCACTTTGATTTAGTTGGTATTTAAATTTGTAGTTGATATATTTAGTTTATTTTAGATTTATTGGTAGTAAGATATAAATATATATTGAATTCAATGAATTAATGTCATAAAAGTAGATGGACAAAAAATATACGGTGAAACCGGCGGTTTAAAACCGGACCAAACCGTTAGATTTAGGTTTGAGTTTTTTTCAAACCGTTCAAAATGGTTTGGTTTAGGTTTGAGTTTTTCTCAAACCGGTTTAAACGGTTTGGTTTGAAAATTTGTCAGAAACCGCAAAAACCGGACCGCTTACACCCCTAGCGCCTGCATCCACCACAATCTTCTCCACTAGTTCTAGCTCCAATTATCGTGAATCCTTCTATTCATCATAAAATCAAACACAAAAATGTAAGTTTTAGATCACAAAAAGAATTTGGACAACACAAAAAATGATAATAACATTTCATAAATTGAGCTCCTGTTTGATACACATTAAAATTTTCGTTTTCATTTTTCTATTCATTTTCAACCACACATTTTTCAATAAAATAATAATTTTCATCACATCAATAACTTTTCCTTCTTTTTCAACAACACATTCTCCATCAATCTATTTTTTCAGAATCTATTCTTTCAAAATAATGTGGCTCAAAGTTCAAACACACCCTGATTCATGAAATTATATAATCAAAACTTGTAATGACACGACATCCTAAAGCAAAAGGTGAATAAACATCTCACTTTCTTTTTCTCCTACGTTTCTTGTTGTTTCTAACAGATAGGTCGAATTGAATTTCACAAATAGTATAAACAAATGAAAAACAATCAAAAGATGTTACATTATTTATAGATCAACCAAGCCTCTCCGGTAAGAATTGGTAGTTTCTGGTGAACAAATCCAAGAATCAAGGTAGCCACACACATTTTATTTACACAGATCTCTAGCAATTTACATTACACTTCACATTGGATTATTCTTAATGCCCTATTTTCTGATTAAATAAATCTCGACATGCTACTCCATGAAGCTCAATAGAGTAAAATATAAAGAAAACATATATAAATTACTCATAACATCATAATCAATTTGTTTTGCAGATAGTAGCTTTCAAAAATCAAAAGAAACAGAGAGACTTTCCATGCCACATTGACGAGAATTTGAAATTGAAATTGAGATACGGCGCCTACATCCACCACAATCTTCTCCACTAGTTCTAGCTCCACTATTATCGCGAATCCTTCTATTCATGATAAAATCAAACACAAAAATGTTGGAACGAAAAATCAAATAAACAAACATAGGAACACCTTCAAGTTTTAGATCACCAAAAAAAAATTGGACTACAAAAAAATGATAATAACATTTAATAAAATGATTCATGAAATTTATATAATCAAAATTTGTAATGACATGACATCCTAAGCAAAAAATGAATAACATCTCACTTTCTTTTTTTTTTTTCCTTCGTTTCTTGTTGCTTCTAACAAATAGGTTGAATTGAATCTCACAAATAGTTTACAAATAAAATTTTCCCTCGTGATAACATTTATTCATGTTCAATTTCTATTTGGTCGAGAAATTTTCTCCAAAAAAAAAAAAAAAAAGACTCGTATAGATCCAAATTTTTACTCAACCTCCCCCTTGCACATTTCTGGTTCTGTATCTGCTTAAACGGGCATTTGATAATTCATTAATGCCCTAAGTCCTTCGAAATAATCGTCATTGATGGATAGGCTTCTAGAAACAAATGAAAAGCAAACGAAAGATGTTACATTATTTTATGGATCAACTAAGCCCTCTTTGGTAAGAATTATATTAGTTTCTCCTCAACGAATCTAAGAATCAACATAATCATACACATTTTATTTACATAGACCTCTAGCAATTCACACTACACTTCACATTGGATAATTCATTAATGCCATATATTATGTTGAATTAAATCTCGACAGGCTATTCCATGAAGTTCAGTAGAGTAAAATATAAAGAAAAAAAAAATTAAAGAGGAAAAAATATAAATTACTCATGCAAATAGTAGATTTTAAAAAAGCAATGTACATCTCCAAGTTTCGTATCATAGAGAACTTTGGACCATTCCTAAATTTGAGCATGTCATCCGAACGCACACTTCTTTCTACAATGGCTGGGTATGTGAACTGTTAAGAACTCTTGTGTTTATTCAATGTGGGACTAAATTAGTTAGGGTTTAGTAGTTCCTATTGGACTACTAATACAGCTTCGGGCCTATATTATTTTAGTTGGAAGTTTGGGCTGGGCCTTAGAGATGCGGTCTGATAATTGTTTGTTCACTCTAATTTATCACCATCGAGTTTTATATATGTTCAAGTGTTAAATTTGTCTTCATTTACTTTAATTGAAATTGTTCAAACATCAATCACATTTTATAGTCTCTATAACACATTGTGCCTATATTTGAGTCCTATTATTTAAAAACTCAATTTTTTCCTTGAATTAATTTTCAATCACATTTTTTCAATAAAATAATTTTGTACATAAATTTAATTTTTTTTCTTTCAATTTTTTAACCACACATTTTCTAAAAAAATCACTATTACAAAAACTATTTCCCTACGATGTATAAAAGAGAAAAATTGGTTACTATTCATAAGGCATCATCAATGACGTCATGTTGACATCATATATTTATGTTATAACAATTTTACCTTGCTTTTTTTTTTTTTTTTTTTTTTAGCTTCCTCAAGCATGAAACATTTTTATTTTCACAATCTTAATCCATTTGTTCACACAACCTCCATACTTCTTTGCTCCGTTCTCCACACAACCATTCATATTGTATAAGACTTGCCCTTTCTTCTTGTCTCCTTTATATTTCTTGTTTAATTTTGCTTCTCTTTTCTATTTCTTATTATGGTTTAGTCAACTGTGAAAGGTCGTTTTTCCTTTATTTCCAGCTCGTTGAATGTGGATTTTCCAACGTAGAGGATCAATTTCAATTCTTCCATATCAAAAGGTATGTATTGCTCATTTGGCGTTGAGGAAGATTTATGTTGGGAATGTGCCATTTGAGATTTCCTCTGAGATATTATTGGGGATATTTTCCATGTATCGTGAGATTGAGGAAGGACCTATAAGGCTTTATGGCATTTTCTCGGTATTTAGCGTTTCAAAGATCATTGTTAATTTTACAAACAATTTGCCTCACATTCATTAAAATCTCCCTTTGACATGCATTTTTTATGGGTTTCAAAGAAAAAATGGTTCAATCAATAGGTTATCTTTAGCATTCAACGAGTTTTGAAGAGGAAAAAAATGGTGATTTTGTAGAATTTTATACGTGAAAACTGTTACATATCTTTAGCATTCAAATGTTTCCCATGTCACTAATTTGTAAAATTTATATTCCTGCATTGGGAAAGTTGGAATTTGTTTAATCGTTTCAGCATTGTATTGCAAGAGATTGGGTTTGCAAATCTACAATTCTTTTCTGGAATAACTAGAAGAGTATTTGCTTGCTTTGAAGACCTAATGTGATTTATGTTCACCTTGCAATCCAATATCATCGTGTTTTTCTTGTTCTTATCATATATGTATTCATTGACCTAGAATATCCTGGTTTAAAAGGTTCTTTAAATGTTGTCATTGAATTTCACAATGTATGAAGCAAACATGTTGATTGGTAGTAACCAAATCTTACTTTAGTTTTGATATATGTTAATTAGAATGGTTCTCCATTTTTTAACTTTTGTTCTTTATTAGGTAGGGATTTTATTGCTCCTTTCAAGTACAAAGGCACATCCAAATATGTTCACAGAAAATATTTGGATAATTGGCGTACTGTGAAAGTACATGTACTTATTAGTTGCTATGAAGTTATTCTTGTATTAATCTTCTCTTTCGTTTGTGGTTTTCTATTGACCAATTTGCTTCTTTATTATATTGGAAAGTGCCAAAAGACTGCATCTTTTGTTATTCTTATTTACTTTATTATTTTTTTCGGTAGAAGTGAATTTATCTTACATTGATTATCGATAGTTCTTTTGAAAAACTGAAATATTAACATATCAAGATGTTAATCGTAGGATTATGGGGAGCATTCTCATCCTTCATTTGTTTATATAGTTTGTCAGAGTAGAAGTTACATCTAAATTGCCCAAATGTTAGTTCTAAGGTCTGATAAGAAGACTCGGAAACCAAAAGGTTTTGCCTTTTTTGTTTATAAAATTGGGAAGTGTGCAAAAGCTTCATTGATTGAACCCATGAAGACTATTGATGGGAATCAGGTAGTTTGTAAGTGTGGCCAACAAGATTGTTGATAAAGAGAAGGTTCTTAAGCACAAGATGACTGGTTAGGTACTGTTATGGGATATCTCCAAAATACATGAAAATGAAGCACAACATACATATTTCCATGCATCTATCTCATATATGTTTTTGATGTTTTGGTGGAAAACTCATTTTTCTACGGAAATTTTGGTATGGAGCAGAAAATAAAACTTCTTGTCAATATGGTACTAAACGGGTAATGATGCTTTTATTATTATAACACCTTACTCTACCACAAATTGCACATCTTGTCTCCACATAAATTTTCCTTAAATCAAATAATAGTCAAATTATGACATTACAAACCACCATACCCAGGGATCTTCTCAAGACCAACCAACTCCATTTTCTTCACCAACAATAGATGAACCATAGAAGATGCAATAGGAGGAGATGGAACTGAGATCAAAATATGTAAATATAATATTGCACGTAATGTTTAGTTGTTTACCAATCCAATATTTTGTTTTTTCAACTGTATTCATGATTTCTTTTAATGTTTTACTAACCCGATCTACTTGAATTCTTGGAGACTTTTTAACATTGTCCTATATCTAATCATGCTTTTTTTAGATCTACTTGTTTTGTATTTCATTTGTTATTTTGTTAGAAATATTTGTGGTTTAGTTTGGAAATATTGATTTATTGATAGTTTTTCCAAATTCTTCATTTGTAATAGGATCAATTCCGAGCTTACAGTTATTAGATTTCTTGTAAAGATTTATTGTTAAAACAACATTATATTTTTTTGAAAGTTACATCAACAATTTCACTTATGTCGTATTGAAGAATAATAATTTTTTGCTGAGATTTGACGAGTTGAGCATGCTCAGCTAACCTAACTAATTATGAGGCGTAAATGATTTGGTTGTACGCTTTGAAAGACTTATCAATTCGTACCATAAGATAATTTCCATCTGTTGTTTGTGAAATGCTATAGATTTTAATTGGTTCATATGCTGGGATATTATTTAAGACCGTGTGTCATTGTTTGTAATTCTTTTACCAAAAAAAAAAACTGTCTTTTCTTTTTTTAATTGGTATTTTATTGATTCTGAAAACTTTTTTGCGATCATTATTGGTTTATAAGAATAGAGTTAGTTATTTTTTAAAATGATGCTTCAGAAAGTAGTTTTACAAGCTCTATTTGTCAATGTTGTGCTGCAATAGTGTTCGATTGCATTTTTTTCTGGATGTATAATTATTCTAATATTAATTTTGTTACATAGATCAACAATTACTCTAGGCGTGATTGATGCACTTGTGATATACTCAACAAATGTGTCTACTAGAATTCTCGAAGGAACAAGAGTAAAGTATATTTCTATTTGCGGGGAGGTAAGTTGTATCGTGTATAAGATACAATTTTTAGCTACTTTGCAAGTAATTAAGCTTGTATTATTGATTACTAAAGAGAGATTTCAAGAATCATAAAAGATGATGCTTATTTGTGTGGTTATTTGGTTTGCAACTTAAGTAGTCTGGCCTTGCTGTTAAAATTTTTAACTTAGGTCAGTTGTTTGTATATATCGATATTACTAAAGAAGCGTGTCTTGAAAATAGTGAAGGGGCAATTTTCTATATAGTATGTTTGATGTGTATAATATCTAATTAACTTCGTTTGTGCCTAATTTATTGAACTCAAAATAATATTTGAATGTTCAAAAAATGTAAATCATAAAACCCTAATATTTAGATGTTGTAGCATAATAAAAAAAAAAATTTAATTTGTCTACATAATTAATATTGAGATGTTCTAAAATAATTTGTCATTTCAACAAAATATCTTCTAAAATTATAATAGTAATCGTGCAACGCACGATCCCCACTAGTTTCACCAAAAATAAGACCATGTATAGTTATTGTAAATATTTCACAAACATGCACATGTTTTTGAATTCTCAAATATTTTTCTGAATTACATTTAATAACAAAATGAATCTTTTATTAATCATTTTATAAATTATATTTACGAATTAGGACAAATCTATATAACTTTTACACATGGTAACACACCATTGGATAGTTTAAAAAAAAAAAAAACAATTTTCTCTTCAATCTAAAAATGACAACGAGGTGGGTTTGAGATTTGTCGACCATTCCACATCTGTCCCATCAGGTATTTTTGTCGCATTCCCCCGTCCCCATATCTATTTAAACTAGGAAGGAACGGATTTAGGATGGGTGGGGTCCCATGTCCCATCTATCGCCCCCATTTTATTTATTTATTTTTTTTACTTATTTTATTTATTTATTTATGTTATTATGTACTTAATGAGCCCTTTTTTTTCACAACGGCGTAAAACTCGAGAATAGTCATATTCTTCTATTGTAAAGCTTGTATATCAATCTCTAACTGATAGTGCATTGCGAAGTTAGACTTGGTGTATAATTTCTAAAAGTGATCCCAAACTTCCTTTACTATTTCAAATTTCGTCGACTATGTACCAATGGATTGCTCAACAGAATTATGAATCAAAGTGAGAATTTTTCGTATTGTTTGACTCCCAATTATCTAACTGTGTCACATAATTCTCAATAATGTTCTTGGGTTTCACAACAGTTCCACTAACATAACACCCACAATCTTTTTCTCTTTAGAAAATTTCTCATCACAGCACTCCAATATAAAAGAAAACTTACCATTTAATTTGACACTAATGGATTGAAGTGAATAATCCATTTCAGTTTCCATCATGAAATAAACAAATAAACTACTACCAATAAAAAAATCACCAAATTCCAAGAAAATCAATGACGACCAACACACTGACACGAACTACCACCGAAATATACTATACAGTACACGTGACCAAACTAATACTACCAAATTGTCAGAAACTCAGCAAGGAACAAACTATTTCTTTGAAATGTCGCCGAAAAACAATCAATACTCCCTTACGCGCCTCCCCAAGCTCCGCATACTTCATTCATGCTCCCCCCATAATAAAGTGTGTGGTACTATACGCGCTGGTCAGGTAAGATCGTCTCGTCGTTGTGAATCAAATTATGGTCACCAATCACCCAACAAAGGTTTCATTTGAAAGGTATCGTATATTTTCAGTGATGGCTCAAAATAAAATTAGGGTTTCTATTGTTTTGTGTGTGTGTGTGTGTGCGTGTGTGTACATACATTTTTGTTAATTCACACCATGAAGGAGAATTCACCTACAATCAAAGTTAAGCTTCTATACATTTACAGTTCTACGGAAATAAGTAGTGACTGTTTAATACATTCGAGATTGGATAGGGATATGACGTGTTTATGTAAAGTTTTAATAGTTGTACTAGTCAGATTATACAAGTGCACAGTCGTAAGATTTTCAGCTATGCATGCTTGGTATATTGTTTTTTGCTTACTGAGTGGGCGACAGCCATTGGATTTGTTGGAATTTGGTGTGACCCGAATTCTTTTATTGAAGTGTTTGAAGTAATTGAAAAATTCTAATTGAAGTACACGTCGTGAAGAATTCAAGTTTGGAATACTATTGGAGTCTTATGTCAAGTTGAAGTTCTATTTTGGAAGCCAATTGAGAGTTGAAAATTGGTATTGGATTGGAATAAGATTTTGATGGAGAAAAAGCAAAAAAATTATTTTCGGGCAGATTGCCCGGCTCCGTGGCACCCGCCCACTTGTTATGTTTTCGGGTTTTTTTTTTGCGTTTTCTTCTCCTATTTCGTTTTGGACTCGATTTTTGGCATTCTATTTCATCAACAACTCTACTAAGTGGGTTTGGACGTCCCCTACATATTTTCTATAAATATTAGGCTCTTCTATATAATTTAAAAGTATGAGAAAATATATTACTAGAATTATAGGATCTATTTTAATTTTTTTTCTATTCTTCATTATTCTTTAGTCAATAAAATTTTCTAATTCCCCTGCTATATTCTTGTCTTTTATTCTTTTATTCTTGATCATTTATTTCATTATTATTTATCATATAACTTCAACATATCAATCTGGTGATTGATTTTATAACAAGTGGTATCAAAGACAAAGTTCAGCAGTTCCGCATAGCACAAGGTTTGATGTGTTCGAAGTTTTTGTTCGTGATGGCTTCCATGAAGTATGACATTCTTCTTTTGGATCGGAACACTAGATTTTCATTATGATGGGTTAAGATGCATGCAGTACTTGCACAGCTGGATTTGAGAGATGCGTTGTTGAGAATTGACAAAATGTGAACAACTTTGACTGCGAAGGAGAGATTACAGAAGCATAAGAAGAAAGTTTCTCACATTCATCTTCATCTATCAAATACCATTCTTAAAGATGTTTTGAAGGAGAATTCAGTAGCTGCTTTATGGTTAAAGTTGGAGTAATTGTGCATAACTAAAAGTCTGACAAACAAAGTGAACTTCAAGCATCATTTATACTCTCATCGAATGGTAGAAGGAAAATCATTGGAAGATCACCTTGCTATATTGAAAGAGATTGTCGCTGATTTGGAAACTTTGGAAGTAAAGTATGATGAAAAAGATTTGGCCTTGTTCCTATTATGCTTGTTGCCCGCTTCGTTTTCTTTATTTAGAGACACAATATTGTATAGTCGTGATACTCTCACCATAGAGAATGCGTATGATGCTTTATATTCAAAAGAGAGATGAAGCATTTGTTTTTTGAGGTCAGGGATGGAGAAGACATGATTGCTCATGGTGGTTCTGGAAGTGGCAGATTGTAATCTAAGTTCAGTAATCAAATTTGTACCTACTGCAAGAAGAAGAGGCACTTGAAGAATGATTGCTACAAATTGCAGAATAAAATAAGGATGGTTGCAAGTAGATATTCAAATACTTTAGGCAAAGTAGACCTTGTGGAGAACGTAGTAAGTGATGGATATCTCTTAACTATTTCTGACATTGAATCTAAATCGGAAGAGGATTGGATTCTTGATTCATCATCTGTGTTTCATATGTGTCCTAATAAGGACTTTTTTACTGCATACGAAAATATTTTCAAATGTGTCGTGGTTATGGGAAATAATGCATCTTGTCGGGTTGCTGGAATTAGTACGGTCAGATTGAAGCTTTTGGATGGGACAATTAGAACACTTGGCCATGTTCAACATGTTCTAAATTTGAAAAAGAATCTCATTTTGTTGTCTATCATTGATTTAAAAGGTTATGAGTTCTTTGATAGAGGTGGAGCATTGAAGGGTTGTAAGGGTGCCCAGGTTGTATTGGAGGGACGAAAAAGGTCTCATTTATACATCTTGCAGGGTCGTGCATTTTAGAAGAGTCAATCAGCACAAGTTCAGTTGCGTGGTGAACATTCAATTTGGTACAATACCTTTAGCAGCTCATAAAGGGTCGGATTTGAAGAATATTGATCGGTGGAGTTTAGAAGATATGGATAATGTCGCTTTGCCACCATCACCTGTGGTGCCAGTATATTCAATTGCTAGGGACGGACTCGGTGGAACAAGGTACGTGAATGCTGATTTTGTCGAGCATGCTTTAAGTAGAGTAGAAGGTATACAATCTAACAAGGGGCTAAAGCATTTGATATTGATTCTGCATTAGGGTATGTTACAGTCCATTTTGGTTAGTTTAAAATTATTATGATTTTTAGAATTTAAGGTAATTCTGTAGAGTAGTGCTTGGATTCATTGGAAGAGGTGGAGTATTTTGTATTTAGTTGGAGAAATCTTTTTTTTTTTTTTTTGTTATTGTTGAATAAGCTAATTCATTTCTTGAATGAAATCTGAGTCAAGGTAGAGATTGTTGGAATTTGGGTATGACCCAAATTCTTTTGTTGAAGTGTTTGAAGTAATTGAAGTATACGTCGTGATGAATTTAAATTTGAAATGCTATTGGAGTCCTATGTCAAGTTAAAGTTCTATTTTGGAAGTCCATCAGGAGTTGAAAATTGATATTGGACTTGAATAAGATTTTGAAGGAGAAAGCAGAAAAAAAATTATTTTCGGACAAATTGCTCCGCGCCATGGCGCCTGGAGGTGAGCGCCGCGACGCCACCTGTTTCGTTTTCGGGTTTTTCGCGTTTTCTTTTCCTACTTTGTTTTGGATTCGACTTTTGGCATCATATTTCATCAACAACTCTACTAAGTGTGTTTGGATATTCTCTACATGTTTCCTATGAATATTAGGCTCTTCTATACAATTTAAAAATGTGAGAAAGTAGATTACTAGAATTATAGGATCCATTGTAATTTCTCTCTATTTTCCATTATTCTTGAGTCAATAAAATCTCATAATTCTTCTGCCATATTCTTGCCTCTTATTCTTTTATTCTTGATCATATACTTCATTATTATTTGTCATATAACTTCAACATATCAATATGGTGATTGGTGTTACAACAAGTGGCATCAATCCTAACAGGATTGTTAAATTCCAAGAGAAGAGGCTCGGAGAAAGATTCAATTTTACCATGAAACAAACAATGCGTCATCTCCAATTCAATCAAGTACCATTCAAGCCATACTTGGTAGAGCCACCAAGGGCTAGTTACTACATGGGCTCCTACATGCTATTGCAGTAATTGAGCTGTGATACGGCAAATGACATAATATTGCCATTGAATTAAACATTTAAGAATTAGGGCATTAAAGGCTTGGAACAGGTAGCAAACTCATCACCAAGTAGGTTAACGAGTTTTGTGATAAATTCATCATTATTCCCTGCCACAAGTATATCATCTACATAAATCAGGGGGAGCATTGTGATAGTGTTTGAATGATAAACAAATAATGATGAGTCTGCCTTCCTACATGAAAATCCAAGATGAAGAAGAAACTGCGACAAGCACTCGAACTAAGCTCGGTGTGCTTGCTTTAATCCATCTAAAGATTTTTTAAGCAAACAAACATGATTAGGTTGTGAATTGTCAATGAATCTCGGTGGTTGTTCCATATAGATAGTTTCTTTAAGATGCCTATGCAAGAATGCATTCTTGATATCAAGTTGGCGCATACTCTAATTAGAAGAGATAGATAGGGCGATGACAAGCCGAATAGTAGTTGGTTTAACTATCGGGCTAAATGTTTTATCATAATCAATTCCCGAGACTTGATTAAAGCCATTGGCCTCTAATCGAGCTTTAAAGCGATCAACTAATCCATTCTCTTTGTACTTGATTCGAAATACCCATTTCGAGCCCACAACATTAACATCAAATGGTCTTGGGACTAAAACCCAACATTAACATCTAAATTCAACATTTTTGGCTCAACTAAGATAGAGGCAAGTGCAACATAATCATTAAGGTAGGTCGGTGGACGTCGATCTCTTGTAGGACAAGAGGACCTCAAATCTGAATTGTCTGGAGAAGAGATTTCTTGAACATCTTGCATTGATGAGGGAAATTCATCATCATTATTTGTGTTTGCATGATTTGGTCTTGCATCTGTAATGTTTTGATCTGTTGAACTAGATACCTCATGAATCTCATCCAAAGTAATAATGTCATTCTCATTGTTTTGCTCATCATTTATTGCAATGCGTCTGCTAAAATTAGGGAAAGAACAAGCATCTATATTATTAGTTGTGTCAAATATGAAGGATAATGGCCTTTCCTTACCGGAATCTATTAAATCGCCACCTCATTTGATTGCTTCAGTTTTGTCGCTGTCCTCTTTTTCCTTTTCAATCCACTCATCTAAAGATGGAAATTCTGATAATTCCAAAGGATGAGAATTAGGAGTAACTACAGAAGGTCGAAAGGGAAAATGTTCTTCATTAAAGACTACATGCCGTGAAATGTAAACTCGCTTTGTTGTTGGCTCTAAACATCAATATCCTTTATGGATTGGACTGTAAGCAAGAGAGACACGGAGATATGTTTACTTTGTGAACTTTGAACCACCTTGATGTCGCAAGCGTGGAAAACATTGACATCCAAACACTCGCAAATCATTGTAATTAGGATATCTCTTGTAAAGTCTGTGATAGGGGCTTTTATTCTGTAACACCGAAGATGGCAAACGATTGATTAAATAGACAATAGTAAAAATGCTTCAACCTAATATGATAAAGGCATATTTGCATGAAGGGTAATTGGCGCAAAACGTCCCTACTTATGACGGTTGTTGTGGAAAACGTCCTTACGTTCAATTTTTTGGTGCAGAACGTCCCTACCTTTGCATTTTCTTGCGCAAAACGTCCTTTTGACCAATTTTTAACATAAAATGACCATTATACCCTCTTATATAAATAAAACAAAAAATAAAGGAAAAGAAAAATAAAGAATAAATTGCAATCTAGTCCAAAACATTTTAAAAACTGCAAATCAATCCAAATAAATTATTAAAATATTAAAAATAATAAAAAAAAAATAACAAATTTTCTTTCCTATCCCTCTCCTCCACTCCGTCAGCCTCCAAATAAAGGTTTTTATTTTTATTTTTGATTATTTTTAATATTTTAATAATTTATTTGGATTGATTTGCACTTTTTAAAATGTTTTGGACTAGATTGCAATTTATTCTTTATTTTTCTTTTCCTTTATTTTTTGTTTTATTTATATAAGAGGGTATAACGGTCATTTTATGTTAAAAATTGGTCAAAAGGACGTTTTGCGCAAGAAAATGCAAAGGTAGGGACGTTCTGCACCAAAAAATCGAACGTAGGGACGTTTTCCACAACAACCGTCATAGGTAGGGACCTTTTGCGCCAATTACCCTTTGCATGAAAGAGCATCGTTAGTCCTGTTTCGAAGATATGGTGATGATTCCGTTCTGCGACTCCATTTTGTTATGGAGTTCCTGGACATGAAACATGTAGCTCAATTCCATTGTTAGCAATATGATCCAAAAATGCATTAGAGCTAAATTCACCTCCTCCATCACATTGGAAAGTTTTAAGTTTCCGATCAAACTAATTTTCAACTAATGCTTTGAATTTAAGAAAATGATCAAGAAATTCTGATTCCCTTTTTAAAGGATATATCCACGTGTATCTTGAAAAATCATCAACAAATATAGCATAAAATCGAAAATATTGCTTGTACTCTAAGAGAGCTGGTCCCCAAACATCACAATGTATCTTTTCAAGAGCATACTCATATATTTTATTTATTCGATTGAAAGGAAGTTTACAACTCTTTCCTAATTGGCAACTAACACATGTGGTAGACTTTGTTATCCAATTTGTAACATCAATAATCTTCCTTTCCTTCAACCAAGACAGAATTTTTGAATTTGGATGACCCAATCGCTGATGCCATAAGATAGAATTGGAGCTGCCATTCTTTATTGCACTAAGAGCCGCTTGATTATTTCATTCTAAAGAGTAAAGCTGTCCTTTCTTATGCCCATTCACGATCGTCTGCTGGTTTTGGTCCTTAACATTAAACCCAGAGGATGTGAATTCAAAAATGCATAGATTATCTGAAGAAAATTTTCCAACAGATAACAAATTTTTCTTCAATTTAGGACCATAACACATCTTTCAAATTCAATTTTCCTTTATCAGTGACCACACATACATTACCAGTGTAAGAAATAGGTAAAGTATTTTCGTTTTCCACATAGATGACATCATTCACATGATATGGTTTAATAAATGATAATTTACCTGCATCATTTGTCATGTGTGACGTAGCTCCAGAGTCTATTCTAAATGAATGGTCATTTGAGTTATTAAAGGAGAAGGCAGCAAGTGCTTGAGGAAGATCTTCAAGCTGGTCCGAGTAATCAAATCGATACCAACGTTCAACTGCAGAGTGATTTTCCTTTCCACATATCTGACAAATTACCTTGTCGGTATGATTGGAGTTGTTTGATCTGAAACAAAGAAAAAGGAAACGTATTTTGTTTTTTAAGTTCTCTACATTATTCATTGAATAAAGTAATAGCCTATAAATAGGCAGTACAGGTAGAAAGAAAAAACAACTAAGTCTACCACATTTGGCCACTAACATCAACTCCTATAAACTAGGCAAAGAAAAAGCTATTTTCTAGTAACCACTAAACAAATGACTATGGGCTCGGTCAAACATCAAACTGTCAAAACAAATAATAGAGCTTCCAAGTAAATAAGTGAATAATATGTTAAATAAATATCTAACACTCTCCCTTAAACTGAGATCTGCAGAAATCAGTTTTAGAACAAACAACTTCAACAATTCAACAGCAATACTAAGCTTCTTCTAAGCTTGAAAGAGCATACTCCAAGCAATACTAAGCTTCCTCTAAGCAATATTAAGCTTCCTCTAAAACAATATCCTTGAAAGAGCATACTCCAAGCATTCTTCTAAGCTTCATGAAGACAAGAGGCTTGAGGGGATTGGTTAACAAATCTACAATTTGATCTTCACTCTTACAGAACACCAACTCAATAACAACATGCTTGCATAAGTCACATAGAAAATAGAACCTCACATCAATATGCTTGCTCCTTCCATGTAGAACATGATTCTTTGACAACTTAATGGCAGAAACACTATAACAGTAGATTAAAGTTGGACCTTGTTGCTGATTGTGTAGAACTCCAAGTAACCTTCATAACCAAATAGCTTGACATGAGCTGCCACGAACTCAGCTTCAGTAGTTGATAGTATCACTATTTGTTGTTTCTTTGATGACCAAGTTACAGCTCCAATGCTTATTATAAACACAGACCCAGATGTACTCTTTCTATCATCGAGGTCTCCAACATAATCACAATCTGAAAAACCAATCAACTTTGATTTTCCAATAGTTTTATACACGATTCAAGAGTCTGATGTATCTTTTAAGTAACGAAAAATTCTCTTTACAACTAAGAGATGAGCTTCAGATGGATTCTCCATGTATCTACTGATTAGACTCACCGCATACATGATGTCTGGTCTTGTGGATATCAAATACATGAGACTCCCAACAATCTGCTTGTATAGAGTAGCATTCAAAGACATATTTCTTTTGTGAAATAAAGATACCAACATGTGATTGCACTACTTCAATGCCAAGAAAATAGCGCATCAATCCCAAATCCATCATATCAAATTCATTCATCATAGATTTCTTAAAATCAGCAATCATGACTCCATCATTACTAACATAAATAAGGTCATCAACATATAAGCAAACTATAAGCATCTTTCTATCTACTTCAAATTTAGTATAAAGTGTATCTTCATAAGGACATTTAAGAAAACCTTCCTTAGCAAAGTAAGCATCTATACGATAGGTGCTTGTTTTAGTCTATATAATGCCTTTTTTTAACTTGTATACCTGATTTTCGTGCCCATGCTTTACATATCCAGGTGGTTGATCAATGTACACCTTTTCTTCCAATTCCCCATGCAAAAATGCTGACTTTACATCCAATTGATATACATGCCATAAGTTTTGGGCAGTAGTGTCTAACATCAATTGAATAGTGTCTAGCCTTGCTAATGGAGCGAACATTTCTTTGTAGTCAACACCGAATTCTTGTTTGTATCCCTTTGCAATGAGTCGAGCCTTGTACTTATCAATTTCTCCATTCTCAATCAATTTTGTATTGTAAACCCACTTGACACCAATAGTCTTATGTCCTTTTGCAAGATCAGTCAGCTCCCAAGTATTATTCCTTTCAATAGCAGCAATTTCACTATCCATCGCCTTTCGCCATTTTGCTTCTTTGACAGCACTTTCAAAAGTTGTAGGATCACAATCTGAAAATAAAGCAAAATGAGTGATTGGATATTCAATTTCAGGTACCTTATAGTCTTGCATCCATGCGGGCCTTTTCGAATACGACGAAGACGTGATTTAACTGCTGAATCAGTAGATTCTGTTGCTATTGGAGAAGGTTCAGTGGCTGTTGGAGCTTTATTTGGTGAATTTTTAGGGACATAAGCCGCTGGAATTTGTGGTTGTAGGGGCTGTTGCATTTCTTCATCATTTTCTTCATCAAGAATTACTGGAGTAGGTTATTGTTTATTCCAATCCCAGGTGTTCTCCTCATCAAAAATGACATCTCAGCTGGTGACAATCTTTTTCGTGAGTAGGTTGAACAAATTGTATGCTTAGGATATTTCACTTACACCGTAAAAGACACAGTTTTCCCCCTTATCATCGAGCTTTTTCCTTTTCTCATCTGGGACATGTGCATAAGCGATACAATCGAAAATCCTAAAGTGATCTGCAACTGGTTTGCACCCACTCCAAGCCTCCTCAAGTGTCATATTTTGAACAGAAAAAGTAGGGCATCTGTTCAACACATAAATGCTCCAGTTTACTACCTCGGGCCAGAAACTTTTTGGAATGTTTCCTCTTGCCAGCAAGCTTCTCACCATGTTGAGGATGGTTCTATTTTTCCTCTCCGATATACTATTTTGTTGTGTTGTGTAGGCAGCTATAAGTTTCCTTCGAATACCCTGCTCATCACAAAAAAACATCAAATTCCTTTGAGCAATATTCTCTTCCACGATCAGTACGAAGAGTTTTAATGACTCTTTCTGCTTCATTCTCCACACGCGCCTTGAAGCTTTTAAATGCACTAAAAGCTTCTAATTTCTGCTACAAAAAATAAACCCAAGTTTTTTTAGTATAATCATCAATGAAAGTAATTAGATATCTTTTATCCCCATTTGAAGATTGATTTATTGGCCCACAAATGTTTGAATGAACTAGCTCCAAGACATTTTTTGCTCTCTAAGACTTTCCTTGAGGGAACTGAGAACAATGTTTTTTGCAAACAACACATTCTTCACAAACTTGAGAAGGAATGGTAATTGGAGAGAGGCCTGTCACCATATCTATCTGTTGAAGTGTCGTTAATCCGCCAATTCAAGTGACCATAGCGAAAATGCCAAAGCCATGAAGGATCTTTTACTTCAATCATCAAGTAAGGTTGAGATGTTCTTATCTTCAAATGAGACAACCTGTTTGAACTCATCTAAACAACAGCAATTGCTTCTCTTGAAGGATCATAAATCTCACAAGTACCTTTTTGAATAGTTGTCAAATAACCCTTTTCTTGCAATTAACCAGCACTTAATAAATTACTTTTCAAGTCAGGGACATAAAAAACATTGGAAATTGTTTCTACAAAACCATTCTTGGTTCTAATATTAATATCACCTTTTCCCATTACTTTCACAGTAGAACAATCACCAAACCTCACAGTAGAATGAATGCCTTCATTTAAATAAGAAAAATAAGACTTACTTCCACACATGTGATTGCTGCAGCCTGTATCCACATACCAAATATCTGATTCGATCTCCTCACTAACATGATAAGCCATTAACAAAGTATCTAATTCGTTCCGTTCTGCTGCAAAATTTGATTTCTCCACCTTCTCTTTGTTGTATGGCATTTTGGTATAACGTTCAAATCGGTAATGACCAAACTTATGGCACCTATAGCACTTTATCTTGGATTTGTCATCAGCTTTGTAATTCTGATAATGTCTACTTCCATCTCTATTGCATCTACCTCCTCTTCCTCTTCCTCTACCTCTACCCCTACCCCTTCCTATTGAATTTGAGGATTGAGCAAAGATAGAAGCCTTTAAAGCTTGAACATCAGTAGTTGAATTTCGATTCATCTTCTATTCATGAACCAATAAGGAGCTTTGGAGTTCATCAAAAGAAAGCTCATCAATATCTTTTGATTCTTCAATTGAGCAGACCACATAATCATATTTTGGGACCAATGAACGCAAAATCTTCTCAACAATAGTCACATCCTCCATTCACCATGGAATCTCATCTTGTTGATTATCCCCATTGTTCTTGCACAATAATCAGTAATAGACTCACCATCTTTCATCTGCAGTGTCTCAAAATCCTTTCTCAAAGCTTGAAGCTAGGGGTGGGCAAAACCTGACCCAACCCATCCAAAATGCCCAACCCGACCGGTTTGGGTTGGTATTTTTATTGTTTTTACACGGGTTGGGTGGGTTGGTTGTGTAGGCAGGTTGGGTTGGATCGGGTTATGAGTTAACTCATGAAAACTGAATAAACACGTCCAACCCGACTCTCCTACTTTTAAAAAAAAAAGTAACTTCTTGTTTTTCTTCATTTAGTGAAGAAGGTCGTCTTTTTATTGATTGATAACACTAGAATTAAATGTCATACTAAGCTGCACATAGAAAGTTGATGATGTTTCTAGTAGATTTACCTTTGTATTCCTGCACTCGGTCATTCTGCCTCTAAGAATATGTATTCTCTGATCAAGCTGGTGTTTTATTCCTTGTTGGAACAACAAAATATGACCTCTGCACTTATAACATTTATAAAATGTCTCGTAGATATGTTTGTTTATATTTCTTTGATTATATATTTGCCATTATATTGTGGAGTTATATAGACGAAATTATCCTTTTTTTTTTGTCCTTATTATTAATTTTGTTATTGAAAGGAAGATATTTGATGAAGTACTACGATTTAGGTTTAGTTGGATGTAAAATTATAAAAGAAAGCGTCACAACCCCTACCAACACAATCCAAAGAATAAGACTTATTTTAATTTATATTGACAAATCATCACAACCCAACCATCCCAATCCAACCCGACCGATACTTGATTGGGTTGGATTTCAATATTTACATGGGTTGGGTTGAGTTTAATTTTAATCAAACCGATCACGTTGGGTTGGGTTTGGGTTGAAACAAAAATCGACCCGACCCAACCCAACCCATGCACACCCCTACTTAAAGTTGTGCACACTTCACTCTAGTAGAGTCTTGTTATTTCTTCTTCATTGAATCCCAGATCTTTTTGCAAGTATCCTTTTGGAGAATAGTCTCCAAAATAGAACGATCGATTGCTTGAAACGTATAATTTTTTGCATTAAGATTCTTTAGCCTCTGTTCTTCCAATTTCTTTTGTTGAGCTTCTGTCAACATTTCTCCAATGGCAGGTTCAGTCACTCCGATTTCCACAATGGTTCAATATTCCTTGGATCGCAGAAAATTTTCCATCAACATGCTCCAATGATCATAATGACCATCAAAGCGAAGAATTGCAGGTTGAACATAGTTGTCGCTGGACATTTTTCTTGGCTGCTACTGCAATTAAAAGCTGCTGCTCTTACTCCGTGACTGTGATACCACTGAAACAAAGAAAAAGGAAATGTATTCTGTTTTTGAAACTCTCTACATTATTCATTGAATAAAGTAATAGCCTATAAATAGACAGTACATGTAGAAAGAAAAAACAACTAAGTCTACCACGTTTGGCCACTAACATCAACTCCTATAAACGAGGCAAAGAAAAAGCCGTTTTCTAGTAACCACTGAACAAATGACTATGGGCTCGGTCAGACAACAAACTGTCAAAACAAATAATAGAGCTTCCAAGTAAATAAGTGAATAATATGTTAAATAAATATCTAACATGATCGTGGTGGCTGTTGTCTAAGATTGATGTCAATTTCTTCTTGTTGATTGAAGTAGGAATTCGGGTGTTTGAAATTGTGTTTGCCATTTCCTTGAGTATTCATTTGTCCAGATTGTGCATTGTAGCGGCCAGCAGGGGTAAAACCTTTTCCTCTTGAATTGAAAAGTCCTCGTCCTCCACTACCGTTCCGAGCACGCCCCCTTTGTCCAAAATAGGCATGTGTATTTTCAATGAGTGTTTTCTCCTCTTCATTGTTTGATTTTAATGTTTGCTCGTGTCCTTGTAGAGCTAATACAAACTGTCTAAAAGAAGGATATGGAGGTTTAGCAAGTATTGCAAGGGAAAAATTCTCATACCTTGGTCCCAATCCTTGTGAGAATTGGAAAACTTTGTCAAGATCGGAAACTGGCTTTTTGATAGCAGCAAGGTTGTCACATATGGATTTAAAATCTCTGAGATATTCATCTAGAGATCGTGCTCCCTTTTTAATCTTCATTAACATACTTTTTAGATGCCCTTCTTTTTCCACTGTGATGGGAAGTAGTTGGTTTTGAAGAGATGTCCAAATCTCGTAAGCAGATGTTGTTTCAGCCTAAAAAATAAGACTTAATACATCTTCCTTCATAGTGCCAAGTATTAGAATCCCACATTACTTGGGAAAATATAAATGATCCACTTAATAAGGTGAGGGCAATCCTCCCCTAATAAGCCGTTTTATTAGGTGGAGTTAGGCCCAATATTTCTAATATGGTATCAGAGCTAGGCCCAATTATGCAATGTTGGGTGTCACCCAATATCGATTTGTTCACAGTTGTTTGGCATGGTCCACGCTGTGCGTGAGGGGGCGTATTAGAATCTCACATTACTTGGGAAAATATAAATGATCCACTTAATAAGGTGAGGGTAATCCTCCCCTAATAAGCCGGTTTTATTAGGTGGAGTTAGGTTCAATATTCCTAACACCAAGAGGCCAAGTAAGGATGCAGTCATTGTTGAGCCACAGGTGGTGCTGTGGGATTGGACTTTTCTTTCCCAATTCATCATCAATTTCTTCATCAGGTTTTCCTTCATTTGTGAGATGATGAAGGATACCCGAGCTTCGAACCAATGGAAGAATTTGTGAATGCCATAAAAGATAGTTTGATGTGTTTAGCTTAATTGAAATTAAGCTAGAACACTGATGGAATTGTTGGATGTTCAATTGTGGTTCATTTTTCAAAACATAAGAGGAAGAAGACATGGTTTCAGGCTTGCGAGTTTGTGACTCTGATACCATGAGAAATTTCAGAATTATTTGTAAAGGGAAGTGTTTATTTCATTGAGTTTTCTCTGCATAATATATAAAGAAAGAATTGCTAATCATATGCAGTTAATTACACAGCAATACAAGGAAAATATTAAAGCTTTTAGTGACAATGAATCTAGCTGGGAATGATTTCTAAGATTTTGCCATTGACCAACATTGATTGTGCTTGCAATTCTGTCTTTCTTTTCTCTACAGATTGTGTTGTCGTCCTTTTAGCCATTTCCTAATATTTCCTCTTAATAGCTCTGTCAGAATATGATATGACCATAATGGAGTATCATTGGCACTATGAGGATTGTCCTTTGCTTCCAATGGAGGTGATCCACCATTTTCTTAGATCTGGTGAGAGCTGGCTTTCACTTGGTCTGCAAAATGTACTTTTGACGCATTGTGAATGGGGTGGTTGGCCAGTTTTGGCTTTCATGTTGGTTGCATTGTTGATATATAGGAAGCACTATAGTGGCGAGGCAAGCTCCTCACGAGCTTTTTCATTTTCTGTCCCCACTGAATCCCATCCCTTCTCAGATTGCAGTATGTCTCTCGGAGGAATGTTGCCTCAGAATGGCCCCAACTAGACAGGGCACTCTCCCTGGATTGTGTCATTATTAGAATGATTCCTGATTTTGATGGAAAGGGTGGGTGCTAACCAATATTTCGCATCTATGGACAGGACCCTTTACTTGTCACTGATAGAGATCCTAAGCTTCTGTTCTCAACTCCAAGAAAAAGTAATGGTGTTCTACATTACAGGCAGGTGAGCTCCTATGTTTTTTAACTCATTCATGCAAGTGTGTGCCAAGATATTCACTATTCATGAAAGGCTTTAAAATGGAAATGATTTTTGTTTCTGCTGCTGAGATGTTCTTAATTTTGTGGTTACCTTTAGAAATATGTGCTTCTATGTTGTGGGGACA
The DNA here is from genome assembly GCA_019097785.1 of Fraxinus excelsior. Taxonomy (NCBI): domain Eukaryota; kingdom Viridiplantae; phylum Streptophyta; class Magnoliopsida; order Lamiales; family Oleaceae; genus Fraxinus; species Fraxinus excelsior. The sequence goes on from CM032641.1 coordinate 22,607,449, forward strand.
TACCTGTTTCTCAAAGCTTCCATTAGAGTTTGTTTGAATTGTGAAAATGATTTGGATGACTACTACAGCCTCAAATCAATAGTAAGGTTGGAGAAGATCTGGAATGAGAAGAAGGGTGAAGCTACCAGTTATCTACAAATTTATCATTTTCAAGTTCTTTCTCAATGTGGGAATAGAATGTTCTGATACATGCTCTAATAGTTTAAATGAGTTGGCACATGAATCATCCTAGTGTGCGTGGACGGATTTACATAATATAATGGCCAGTGACACTGATGCCTGGTTGAAATGGTTGGATGCAACTATCCGCATGAAAGGAAAAGTAATCTTTTTCTCCCACCCTCCCCTCGCGGCTCGCCCCTATTCCATTCTCTTCTTGTTGCCCCTCCCCCACCTCTCATCGCCAACTTCTCCTCACCCCCATCTCCATCCTACTGCCACCTCCAACACCCCAATACTCTACCGTCTTCCATTTCCATGCCGTTCATATTCTCCTCTTCCTTGCTCAAGTCTAGCATGACTTTCCAACTTTTAGCCACTCCTTACCCCATTGTCCCTTCCCCCCCCCCCCCCCCCCCCCCGTGCAGGCCTGTCCCATCTCCCTGACGGCAACAAAGAGAGAACAAGAAATGGATGAAATTTTTTTTAAGAGCAGAAATGTCTCTTTGAAAAAATTCCTTGCAAAACACGAGATAATTTAATAAGTTAATTATGGACTCAAATCCCGGAAAATGCCAAGAAAAGAATTCAATTGGGCTGAAATTGCTCATATAAGTATAAGATGTGGATGACTCAAATCCCGAGGAAATGGTTGAAAATACCTGGTTGACCCGGAGCATTTCCCAAAATAGCATTTGACCATGTATTAAAAACAAGGCAAAAAGTTAATAAAAACTTAAAAGAAAGAGAAAAACCAATTTTACCATCACCACGTGACAAAGAAAGGACATGTCAAACTTAGCCCAGATGCCCATTGGGCATCCGAGCCGTCTGGGCCAGATGCCCAGATACTGGGAGTCTGTGCTCGGATGGCCGTCTGGGCCGCTGCCAGAGGTGGCCTAGAAGGCCTTTTTTCTTTGTTTTTTTTTTTTTTAACAACTAAACTAGTTATTTAATGAGTAATTAATATGAACAATTTATTTAATTAATATGAACATTTATTTTAAATATTTAATTAACTATTGAAATAAATAATTAACTTATTTAACAATTAAAATAAAATAACTTGAATAAACAATTAATATAAATATTACATAAACAATTAAATTTTTTTTAAACAACTTGAAAAATTCACAAAAAAAGTTTATAACTAATAAAATTATAATTTAGCTATAAATAATAAAATATTAAATATTCAATTGTTTATTTAATATTCTATTAAATATAATTAATCTTATATAAACAATTATAAATTCCTCTTTTACAATTAAATATTAAGTAAACAATTAAAATATAATTTTTAAATTACTTATTTAATTTGTTTATAAAGCATTAAATAAACGATTTAAAATATTTATTTAAAATTACTTATTTAAATCGTTTATAAAGTATTAAATATACAGTTAAAATAAGTTATTTCATTTAAATTTTTATTCGATTTTTTTATTTTAATAGTCTATTTAATATTTAGTTACAAAAAAGTGTTTATTTAAAAACAAAATATTATTTAGTTATAAACAATAAACTATTAAATAAATAAAATAAGTTTTTTTTCTTTTAATTGTTTAATAAAAATTTTATATTTCGACTGTTTATTTAATATTCCATTAATTATAATTAAATATTATATAAAGAATTAAAATAAAGAATTTAATTATAAATTCTTCTTTTTCAATGAAATAATAAATAAATAATTAAAATATATATTTTTAAACTTCTTATTTAATTTGTTTATAAAGCATTAAATAAACGATTTAAAATATTTATTTAAAATTACTTATTTAAATTGTTTATAAAGTATTAAATAAACAATTAAAATAAATTATTTCATTTAATTGTTTATTTAATTTGTTTATTTTAATAGTTTGGTTAATATAAAGTTACAAAAAAGAGTTTATTCAAAAATAAAATATTATTTAGTTATAAATAATAAACTATGAAATAAATAAAATAAATTGTTTCTTTTAATTGTTTATTTAATATTTCATTAATTTTAATTAAATATTATATAACCAATAAAAATAAGAAATTTAATTATAAATTCTTCTTTTACAATGAAACATTAAGTAAACAATTAAAATATTTATTTTTAAATTACTTATTTAATTTGTTTATAAAGCATTAAATAAACGATTTAAAATATTTATTTAAAATTTCTTATTTAAATTGTTTATAAAGTATTAAATAAACAGTGAAAACAAATTATTTCATTTAATTTTTTATTCGATTTTTTTATTTTAATAGTCTGTTCAATATTTAGTTACAAAAAATAGTTTATTTAAAAATAAAATATTATTTAGTTATAAAATAAACTATTAAATAAATAAAATAACTTTTTCCTTTTAATTATTTATTTAAATTTTATATTTCAATTGTTTATTTAGTCTTCCATTAATTATAATTAAATATTATATAAAAAATTAAAATAAGGAATTTAATTATAAATTCTTCTTTTACAATGAAATATTAGGTAAATAATTAAAATATATATTTTTAAATTACTTATTTAATTTGTTTATAAAGTATTAAATAAATGAAATAACCTTTTTCCTTTTAATTGTTTATTTAAATTTTATATTTCGACTGTTTATTTAGTCTTCCATTAATTATAATTAAATATTATATAAACAATTACAAAAATGAATTTAATTATAAAATATTATTTAGTTATAGATAATAAACTATTAAATAAGTAAAATAAATTGTTTCTTCCAATTGTTTATTTAATATTCCATCAATTATAATTAAATATTATAAAACCTATTAAAATAAGGAATTTAATTAAACAATTAAAATATTTATTTTAAAATATTTATTGAAATTGTTTATAAAGCATTAAATAAAAAATTATAATAAACAATGTAAAATAAATTATTTCATTTAATTGTTTATTTAATTTGTTTATTTTAATAGCTTTTTTAATATTTAGTTACAAAAAATAGTTTATTTAAAAATAATAAAATATGAAATAAACAAAATAAATTGTTTCTTTGAATTGCTTATTTAATATTCTATTAATTATAATTAAGTATTATATAAATAATTAAAATAAGGAAATTAATTGTAAATTCTTTTTCTACAATGAGATATTAAGTAAACAATTAAAATATTTATTTTAAATTACTTATTTAATTTGTTTATAAAGCATTAAATAAATGATTAAAGTAAACTATTTAAAATATTTATTTAAAATTACTTATTTAAATTGTTTATAAAGTATTAAATAAACCATTAAAATAAATTATTTCATTTAATTGTTTATTTAATTCGTTCATTTTAATAGTTTGTTTGATATTTAGTTAAAAAAGAGTTTATTTAAAAATAAAATATTATTTAGTTGTAAATAATAAACTATTAAATAAACACAATAAATTGTTTATTTAAATTTTATATTTGGATTGTTTATTTATTATTCCATTAAATATAATTAAATATTATATAAAGAATTTAATTATAAATTCTTCTTTTACAATGAAATATTAAGTAAACAATTAAATTGTTCATTTTTAAATGACTTATTTAATTTGTTTATAAACGATTTAAAATATTTATTTAATATTACTTATTTAAATTATTTATAAAGTATTAAATAAACAATTAATAATATACTGATGAGTGCAATCAACTCATTAAATAAATATTTTTTTAAAAAAAAATTGAACCACAACCTTGAGAGTACCCCACCGCACTGCCTCTAGAGTATCGTGGAGGAGATAAATCATGGGATGTGCCTCAACAAGCCATGATACAAGAGCTACTATACTGGTGCCCACAAAGAGTCCAATTTCAAACATTGTAAAGGCATGAATCGAACGTCACATTGCGACTGTCAACTCAGTTGATACTATATCACGCTTGTCCTTTAAACCACTAAGTTATGCCTCGGGGGGCAACAAATATCTTTAAATCGTAGATTTGGCTCGTTCTTGACAACTTTTGAACATTTTGATGTGTGTGTTCATATTGTTTTGTAGTTTAAATATATCGGAGAAAATGACGTATTTTGGAGCATTAGATGGAGCCATGCGTGATCATAAAAATTGGACTTGAAGAGGAGGTGAAACAAAAAATAAATGAATTGAACAATGGTGAATTGGTGGAAGTTCGCTAGAATAGGCGATGATAATAGTGCAATTATCACGTTTTTCGTTCACTAATAATTGCATTTTCATAATTTATTGGTGTCTAAATGTTTTAAGTACACTTGTATTTTAGTTTAGGCTACAATGGACGAACACAATAGAAATTAGAAGAAAATAGCGAAAGGACCAATATGGAGGAAAGTGGTAGTTCGGGGACTAAAGTGAAAATATTATAAATTTGTTTCTAACTTTGTGATGAAGATTCAAAAGTGTTGGAGGTTAATTGGATGAAAAAATGAGTCAAATAGATGAAATATAACCAAAACATTATCATGTATTAACTTTCAAGTTGAAAAGTTTTGTACTCGTTTTCAACTTAATATTGAGACCAATTATTGACATGGAAAACCAAAACAATATCATGTATTAACTTTCAATTCGAAAATGGTATTCGAAGTAAAGTTATAGCTCATTGAGTTAGCTTTTCAGCGCATCTTGGATCACCTCAATCGAATATCAATAGAGAAAGTTATGGCCCAAAAACGCTGCTAAGCGCGCCCGCCCCAGACTGCCCGGACGTCTAGGCCATCCAGGGTTTGGACGTCTGGGTCGTCCAGGAACGGGTTTTTCCATCCTTATATCTGGGCATTTTACATATCGTAAATTAGTCTGCAATTATATATGCAGATAAATGTTTTTCTCGTTTTTGTTAAAAATGATTATAAATTCATTTAAAATTGTAAAAATTTTTATATATTTATATCGAAATAAGATTTAAATATTAAAAAATGTATTAATTTAACCAAATCGAATTTAAAAATACATAAATATATTTACCGATTCCACTGATTGTTGTGACTAATATTTTCTTGTATAGCGTTTGATGAATTTATCTGTTTTCAAGTTTGAAGCAGATGAAAAATGAAATAATTTTTATCTGTGTTGGAATAAACAAATAAAGAAAGTGATTTTATTTTAAATTTTTAATTGGGAATGTTTGAAATTCTTTATAAGTTGAAAATGGTATTTTTGTCTTTTAAACAATACCACTTTTATGTAATTGTATAATATTTTGAGGATATTTTTGTCTTTTAAGCATTAGAATGCTATTGTGGTGAATGTCATACAAAAAATGGGCAAAGTCAAAAAGTGCATGTTTGACAAAGGCAATTTAAAAAGTACCCTCTCAAATCCGAGACGACATATTTTTTGTAGCACTATTTTTATTTTCATCACAGTCTGATTTAAATGCTAAAAACCTTTGCTCTCATACCATGTTGAATTGCCTCATATAAACACCTAAAATTTTAAAGAAATCTTCTCTTTATACTAATATATTTCAAAGAAAAATATTATGATTTACAAAACAGATTTTGAAGGAAATTAAAAACATATATATTTTATTTAAATATGAGGTTATATTCGTTATTTCACAGTTTTTTATTGAGAAATTAGATGAAATTGATAGAAATAGTGGTTTGTTCAATCAAATGTGTAATTAAGGGTGAAAATGCCAAAAAAATAAAAGGTATGGACGTTTTTCGCTATAACGGTGAAAAATATGAACATTATGTACTAATTACCATTTTAATAATTTATTTGTGACTTATTCGTGTTTTTAAAAAGAATTTGGGACATTGATTGCAATTAGTTTTTTTTTTCCTTTTGTTTTATTTAAAGAGATGGGTATGTTCGTTATTTCATAATTTTTAATTGAGAAAACATGCGAAAATGACATTTTGCACAATGAAATGTGGAAATACAAGTGAAAATGCAAAAAAATGAAAGATATAAATGTTTTCCACGATAACAATAAAAGGTGGGAATGTTATGTGCTAATTACCCTTTAGAAAAATATAAACATGGGAAAAATAACAATAATAAAAGATTATGTGAAAAACTTATAAATCGAATAAAAACCACATGTAGTCAAAGTCGGAGACTTTCATTATATGAAAATCTTGTAAAACTTTTATATAGAATCCTCGACACACCTCAACTACGGACTAGGTGAGACTACAAATAATCCTCAAGTCTCATCCTAAAGTCATCTCTAGCGCTGCACCAAGTTTTGCATCAAACTAAAATTCATTTCCAACCATTACACCAAATAAACAGTGTTGATTCATTTTCTTCTCTTTTTTTATTCTTAATAATTTATTTATTCGGAATATTATTTATTTATTTATTTTAGAAAAATATTAATTACTAAATAAATAATTACGTTATTTTTTTAAAAAAAATATTAAATTCATTAATAAATATATTATTAAAACATAGTACAATTAAAACATATTAAATTACTAAATATGAAGTTGAAATATCATTACTAGATTAATGTAGGTATGTGGTTATTATAATATATTGTGTGTTAAATCTGAATAATCGTGTTAATTATATTTTAAATTTTTTTATTCTTATTTTAATTAATTGAGTAATTATTATTTTTAACATTTAAAATTTATTTTAAATGCAAATGCAAATGCAAATAATAATCATACGAATAATAATAATTGTATTAAAATTATATAATACAAATGACACAAATACCCACCAATCATTATTTTCACAAATAAAATGAGGGGCAAATTGGACTTTATATCATTTTGGTGTTTTGGTGCAAAATTGAATAGTGTTGCACGAATATGATTAAGTAATCATATACCAAACAGAAAATAATAAACCACTCCAATAATACATAGAACAATAAAAATCTCATTCTGCCTAGGTAACAAACAATAAAAATCTAATTCATATTTTAATTAAGATAACACTAAATCAAAAATCTTACAAATCTCCACTTTGACTTTGAATTATCTAAGTGTCCATTTGATAGCCTAGAAAATGGATAGAAAAGGAAAATATTTTCTAACTTTAGCTAATTAAGGGTGTTTGATAGCACAAATTTTCCTCACAAAATGTTTTCCACATTTTTCTACGTACGAACATTTAATGCACAAAAACTTAATTTTGTTTTTACACCTTTTTTTTTTTTTTTTAACTATTGCAATGTGAACAATTTCTAGATGGGTTAATTTCACAAATGGTCACTGAAATTACCTAAAAATTTCAAAACGGTCACTGAAGTTTAAAAATTTCAGAAACGGTCACTGAAATTTGAAATTTCTTTCAAAACGGTCACTGAATTTTCAGATTTTTTGACCAAGTTTGAGATAATTTTTCGGCAACTTCCAACCATCAAAATCGCCGATTTCGAATACCGTTGGAAATCTCACGATGTCCTCTTCAATTACTACCAAAAATCTCCCCAAAACTCCAAGTGATTCGGTTGAAATAAACCCACGAAGTCGGCAACCGAAAATTATGAAAATTTGCCTAGATTTTCAGATTTTTGGGGCAAGTTTGAGGCAATATTTCGGCAACTTCCAACCTCCAAAACTGTCGATTTAGGATACTGTTGGAAAGCCCACGATGTCCTCTTCAATTACCACCAAAAGTTTCCCTGAAACTCCAAGTGATTCGATCGGAATAAACCTACGAAGTTAGCTATCCAAACTGGGCAGATTTTCGGACTTTTTTGCCCAATTTGGGTAGCTGACTTCGTGGGTTTATTCCGACCAAATCACTTGGAGTTTTGGGGAGATTATTGGTGGTAATTGAAGAAGACATTGTGGGCTTTCCAAAGGTATCCGAAATAAACAGTTTTAATGGTCGGAAGTTGCCGAAAAATTGCCTCAAACTTGCCTAAAAAATCTGAAAATCTGGGCAAATTTTCACAATTTTCGGTTGCAGACTTCGTGGGTTTATTCCGGCCGATTCACTTGGAGTTTTAGGGAGATTTTTGGTGGTAATTGAAGAGGACATCATGGGCTTTCCAACGGTATCCGAAATCGACGATTTTGGTGATCGGAAGTTGCCGAAAAATTGCCTCAAACTTGGCCAAAAAATCTGAAAATTCAGTAACGTTTTGAAAGAAATTTCAAACTTCAATGACCGTTTCTGAAACTTTGAAATTTCAGTGACTGTTTTGAAATTTTCATGTAACTTCAATGACCATTTGTGAAATTAACCCATTTCTAGATACAATGGTAAAAAAAAAAAATTCATTTTTATTGACAACTTCCATGCAAAACAAAATCAAAACGAATGATATTCGGTATGGTAAATTTCTTTTTTTCATTTTGTTTTTTACAATTAGAACAGATTTTAGACCCAATAGTAGAAAAAATTATCACTTTAATGGACAAATTCTATTAAAAAAAAATGAAGCCAAATGGACATCAAACTTTCAATATTTTCCATGAAAAATTATACCAATCATAACAATTAATTATAATTCATAGTAAAACATTTTCTAGAAAAATCAATTCCCTATAAAATATTTTCTTTCCACCCATTTTTCACCCTTACAATCAAACGGACCCTAAGACTCCAAATATGAATTCTTTCATATCTCCTCAAAGTTCAATAATTGTGCAATGATCTCGTTCCCGCCTCTTTCAGCCTCTTGGTCATGCCACTTTAGAAATTTCGACTAAACTTTTCTTTTACAATCACAATTCTCAAAACATAAATTATCATAATCCACCGTAAAGAGTATACACACTTAGTATCAACAAATTATAAGAATGTAAAGCAGGCTCATGTCGATTGGGGATTTTCGAGCTTAGTGAAATCATCCCCCACCCTGGAAATTGTTGGGAAAGCTGATATTATCAATATTTGTATGAAAATGATTCCTTGATGCGGTATTATGGCTTATGTTTGTTTGGCGAGTTGAATGTAGCTGTTCTATTGGGCCCTTCCTCTAGATACAAACTTTTGACGACGATGTGGTAATTATAGGTCAACTTAATTTAATAAAGTAATTGCAGAAATATTGCCCAAAAAAAATAGCAGAGAGAAATTCTCATTTCAAAGTATTTTAGGTATTGTATTACAAAGAATTGCTTATCACAACCTTCTATAAGAGACTATTGTCCGTCAAGCTGTGGTGCATGATCTCAATTCGTGTGTCATCGTCTTGTTTGAAGAGATTTAGTATGACGTTGAGTTCTTCAATCGGACCATAATTTCACCTATGATGTAGCATGCAGCTTAGGTTATGATTACGTACTATTAGGCAATCATTACTCTCTTTTGATTGATGGGAGGCATAATGCTAACATCAAAGGTGATAGTTGTTTTCTTCAGAGTGATCGTTGGAAGGTGTTGACGTCACTAGGAAGTACATTTTTAATGGGGGCAATAGTGATGTTAATGATGACATAGGACTCCTGGACGAGCTCAGTGGATGAGTTTTTAGTTTGACCTATTGTTTTGAACTGGGGGTTTTACCATTACTCATTTTGATCCCTTTTTGAGCGGACTCGAAGTTCTTATGAGTTCGGACACCAACAAATCACTAAAAAAATGACTATAAATAGGATAATTCATACAACTAATAAAGGGTTCAAAATCAAAAAGTGAGACATCTAAAGATTGAAAGTTTAGAGATCCAATATTTCACTCCCTAAAAAGTTGCCTCAGACGAAAGCAAAAATTTAGGGTCGACACTTTTGAAAATCTTAGCATTCTCTAATCGAAATACATTTTCCAACCAAAACAACGTTATAAACTTCTTCTTTCTTTCTTTCTATAAAAATCTCACCTAAAAATACCATCAAAGCCCCCCGGCCTCCCCACCCACACGCGCGCACACAAAAAAAGGGAGGACTAAACTGTCAAAATTTCAACGAAAAACTTGATAGTTGACTTTACAAATAATATCCAATTTTAAGGCCAAGCTCTAAACTTTTCAATCAATATTGCTCACTTTTGACCTCAAATTTTTAATTATTTGCATTTGTTTGGTTTCATACTTTTAAGGTGTCAAAAAACAGTTTCACACTTCAATTATCAGTCCTTTTTTTATTATTATTAATTTCACTAATAGAAATTACCAAAAAAAATAAAAATTGTTAAAGATTATCGATCAATACTAACGTGTGTGTATAAATATATATAGGTGGTCCAGTCCATTGGTGTTACACAGCCTCAATAGTGATATGGTCTTGTAAGTTTTATTAGTTATGGTCTTTGCCTCGGTCATGGTTTGGTACAGGGACGGATTTAGTTGGAAAAAAAAATTCTTGTGTAATTTTTTATTTTTTTACGTATTAGCCTGACATGTAATCCGGTCATGGATTCGTTCCTGGTTTGGTAGGTCAAGTAGCTCTAGGTTTAGAGCTAGTAATTTACAAGGTGATGATGAAATAGATAATAATCAAGATGTATTAGGAACTCTTAATAACCAATAATTGCAAAAGAGCACAAACAGAACAAAGATTACAAAATTGAACAACTCCTAATATAGATAAAAGGATTATCTATGAAATAGGAATATATGACTAGTCAAAGTTTAATTTATTTGACTGGATTAGATGCTGTAGAAAAATATCAAGTATCACCGTCCACAAACAATTTATGGGGAATTATTGAAATTTAAGTAGATAAAGAAATTTGAAAAGTTTACCTTGATTTGATATTTGATTGCTTGTCTACTCATACAAAAAGATAAGGTAGAAAATATGTCATTTTTTTCTTTATTGTGTGTTGAAATTTATGGAGAAACTGTCATCAAGAAATATTTTTCTGGGTTCATCTCCTTGTGTATTATTCACATAAAAAAAAAAAATTTAATTTATTACTCGCATGGTTTTATGTTATTTGAACCATACATATCATTATCCGTATCAACTCTTCATGATACTTTGTGAAAATAGAAAGCCGAAAGTTTCGCGTGTGTATATCTTTCTATATATAAAAAGTGTCTATTTAACGGAATTTGTTGGTTTAACGGAAAAACTAACGGAATTTCTTGATTTAACGGAAAAACTAACGGAATTTCTTGTTTTTAACGGAAAATCTTTTTTCACCACCCCTACTTTCAAAATTATAATTAAATAATAATAATAAATGAGCTTTTGATAATTCCTTCAAACTAAAATATCTTAAAGCTAACTTATTCGAATCGACTTTTTCTCGAATCTGATTTATATATCTAATTACGATTTATTTAACGAGACCAATATTCATATATTTACGATAACTCCATCAATATCTAAATATTTGACACAAATAAAATATAATTTGATAAATGTATTAGTCCCTAACTTTCAAAATATTAAAATATAGTATATAAAAATTGAATTATATTTTATGAAAATTTTTGGGATATTACATTCTCACCCCCTTAAAATATTTTCGTCCTCGAAAATTTACCCGTCACTTACCAATACTAAATCTAACACATGATATACATATTATCGTAATACATATAATACTTTACCGATAAAATGAATTGTATTATTACTTAAAAAAGAGTCAAGACTTAAGTCATGCAAAAAGTTTAAGCCTCCGTTTGTTTCTCATTAAAAACTCATAAAAATGAAAAATATGACCGTTATCCATCAATCAATCTATCAATTTTGAATTTCTATCTCTTATGTGGGGTGCAATAACGGCTATATTTTTCATTCTCATTCTACATTAATGAGAATCAAATGAAGCTTAAGTAAACTCATCTTCTTACCTCTTAACATACCTTGAGTTTTCTACTTGTGATTTTGAGTTGGAAATGACAACGAGAAGCACTTTATTTAATTATTTATCAATTATATAAACATTACATCATTAATTATTTAATTAACCAAAAAAATTACATCTTTATTAATAACAAATTAATTCTTAAACAAAATTATTAAATATAAACTAAGCAAACGTGCATTGCACGTTGCTTACACCTAGTATATATATATATATATATATATATATATATATGAAACATGAATTGTTTTACAAATTGAAAAAAAAAAAAAAAAAGAGGTACCAACTAAAGATGTGAAATAAATAAGAGTAAAACATAAAATAAATAAACGGGATGGACCGCCCCATGTCACCCCTTTGACCTGCCCGACTCACCTTAATCGAGTACGAGGGTGGGGCAAGGAAATAGAACTATCAACTATCCGATGGGACGGAAAACGAGAATGATTGTCCCTACTCCAACCCATCACATTATCATCTTAATGCTTTTACTATTGTAGCTTGATGGGGGTGTCATCAACTTATTTGTAAAACTGGGGGCATAAAAAAGGCATGCATTATTGCTATAATATTTTATATAGTAATATAATCTAATACATATTTTCATAACACCTGGTGAACCTCCAATAATGACCCAATTGTGTGGTATAGTTTTTGTTTAGTAGTCTATTCTAATATATATCTTCGTAACATCTGGCGAACCCCCCGATAATGACCCAATTAGATTATAATTGTATGGGTTGCAAGCATCGTTACACATGGGATTAACGTCATGTTTGTTTTGAATTTAAATCAAATTTTAATTTAAATTAAAGTCAAATAATTAACCACATTTTTTATGAGTCCCACAACTTTTCAACCACACATTTCAAAAACTTCTATCACAATCTATTAAAAATCTAATTTTAATCTCACCATTTAGACCGGAGAAGCCCTTCAATCCACCTATGCAGGTCCATATATTTTTAACCAGACAAAGTACTTTTATAAAATATGTTCAAAAATAACTTTTTAACTCAGATAAAACACTCTCAGATTATTCGAATTGGATCATAAACAATTCTTAATTTTAGAAGTAATTTTAACTTTCCTAAAAACCTCTCCAAATAGCCCTAAATGATCTCTTGCCTTCTGAAGGAGATTTAGTTCAATTCAAATATGATGTCGAGTGATTGAGTAGTTAAAAGTTAGCTGCTGATTGATTCGGTTTTTAAAGTTTTATCGTTAATATACATTACTTGCATATTACACTGGGTAAAAAATACTACTAGTTCGGGAAATTTCATGTTAACCATCGAATTTCATTTAGACCTTGTTAGGGCTCCATTTTTTTTTTTTTTTTCCTTTTTCAAGAGAATGTGTTTTGGAATGGTAAAAAGTTGGAGAACGTTAGAGGTGGCAAACGAGCCGAGCAGGACGGCTCGTTTGGCGAGCCACTCGTGGGCGGCGAGGCAAGAGCCAGCTCGCCCAAATATATATATATATATTTCCTCCTAAAAAGTTTATCTTACCTTTTACCAAAAAAAAATTTTGGGCGAGCTCAGCTCGTTGGGTGACAAGCCGAGCTCGCCCGAGTATGGGTAGCTCGGCTCGGTCCATTGACATCTCTAAGAACGCGTGATTAAACAATAAGAAATTTTTTTCGATTTACATGTAAAATTATTTTATAGGAAAATATATAGTTTAAAATTAGTATTGAAAAAATGAGTATTTTATAGAAATGGAATGTGTTTTGTCTTACATTAGTCACTCATTAAAATGTGATGATGGATTGAAATATAAAGTAAATTTCAACATTTGTTTTAAAATAAAATATAGTTGGGTAGCAAGCAAGGTTTGGCTAACCAATTTTTCATTTGAGTTGTGGATTAATAACTACAAATAAATTGAATCATTGGGAGCATTCTTTGTGCTCAATCAATAATCTATTGGAAATAATTCTTAATCGAATTATATAATACTGAATATTATTTAATATTACTGAATTAAGGGAAAAAAAAAAGTTCAAATCTTACTATCATTATTCTTTTCATTCATTATAGATATATTCAACATATCATACTTCATTCATCCCATTTATGTAGACTGATTTTGTTTTTCACATAGATTAAAAAATTTTATTTAATGTTATTGGAAAAAGCAATTTTTGTTAAAAACCTTTCTAATTTACCTTATTTAATTATCAACTGTTAGTAGTAAATTATTGTTGGGAGTAGTAAAATAATAAGAGTATATTAGTAAATGAACCAAACAAATATATTCACAATATAGAAACAAGAATATATAATTGAGATAAGCAAATAAGGAAAGTCAGTATATATAAGTGGGACGGAAGGAGTATTTATTTTGTTGGTCTCAATGTTATATATTCTAATGCATTTTGAAGTTCATGAATCAAACAATTCAATCATCAATTAAATATACAAATAAAGTCCTAAAACGTGCAAGTGATAATTTGCGTGTTGATCTTTGTATTGAAGTTTGCAAAATTCGGAATAAAAAATTCGATTAACTAAGAGTAATGATATTCATCGTCACTGAAGTTACAAACACAGTTTAGGTGACGTTAATGTTGGATTAAATGATACGTGAAATTCATAATCTATCATTTAGAGTCATATAGACTAGGGTTGTAACCCCAGCGAACAGTGGGGATGATTAGCATTATTCATTAACTAAAGTTGTTTATTAAAGATTTATGGTCAAATTTAATTTCTAAGCGCCGTTTTTGGTAGTGAGTAATGTGTGACATGTTTTTATAAGCACAACTACAAGTTATATTTATTATTTAATATTATGAATTAGAGTAAGAACGCGTAATTAAACAATTGATTATCTCTCTCAATAGCGTCCCATTCAATGTATAATTATAATGATCTCATAAAATTTAGAACAAGAAAAATATCAAGATCGATATAACATGTGGTTTACCTTAATTTTATAAAGTATTTATATTTAGGGAATACATATATATAGATATACATACGTAAGAGCGGACTAAGCGTGTGAATTCAATAAACACAACGCTCTAAGTTCGTTGAACTCTCAAATTACCTCTCGAAGAAATTTTTTGCCCGAAAGTTCCATAATTTTATTCAATATATTATATATCAAAATAACAAGTATCTAACATATTTTAAATACCACCAAACAATTCAAAGGCTAATTATATTAACGTTACATTTTTCATTAGTTGCACAACATTTTGAATTGCATTTAAGGTTCTCAATCATTGCTCATTATAGCACTTACATTTCTAAATATTTTTCGACGTATTTTTATATTCGACATTCCATTAATGTCCATTGAGATAACAGTTTTTATAACAGTTTTCGCCCAAAATGTCCATTGAGATAACGTAAAAACGACTTATTTGTCCATTATATACTTTTTTAAAATGATAAATGTAAAAGAGCAACATTTTTCTTTTTAAACACGCAATAGACGGTCAAAATCTCCTAACAGACGGGTAAGCTTGAACCATGTTCCTACATGACCTGATCAATTCAAGCACTCGTCATCTATTTTCGTTGTTCAAATCTTTGACACACAAAAAGTTATTGTTCAACTCTTATAACATGAAAAATCAGAAGCTCTACCTTCACTCTCTATTCATCCAAGGGTTGGAAAGAATCGATCAAGTATTGCAAATTGCATGGGAAAAGTGAGGCACGAGAGACATATATATGGGGTATATATCCATCTATATTCATCCATTCAATTCAATTACATCGCGAAATTCTTACTTTAGCTCTTCGTTCGATTTAATCGGAATGTCCTAAGCTAAGGATTCTTGGAATTCTCATGAGAGTCGCTCTAATAGTGCATTTTCAACAATCTTACTTTTATCCAACCTCTCGATATGGGACGAAAAAGTTATAAAATTCAACTTTTTGTGGTCCAACTTTTTGCTATTCGTTGGACTGTAGTTACGTGCTAACATAAGCATAAACACTAAGCAGGCATGAGTGATGAGACCGCCCACAATCCACCGCCAATTGCTCGAAGTTGATGGGCGCCTACCAACCGAAGACTCATTGCAGGGAAATAACAAATCAAAATATAGAACACGACACTTAAAAGTCGTGCTCAACCAAATTAATTTTATTTGAAATGTGAAATTCAAAATAAAGCCATTTCATTTACGACTTAAAAGTCTAAACAGAGGTGATGAATTATCAAAAATGTTGAATATTAAAGTAAATAATTGAAAAATCAGCATGTAATTAAGCAATTTTTAAAAACGAGGATTTTTTTTTACGAAATAAGTTCATTCAAATTCGACATAAACGTGTGAAATAGATTAAATTGGAACGATGAAGCGAACCGACCTACACCGTTCAAGAACAAACCTACTCGAATACGTCTCTCTAGTTAGAAATCTAATTTTTTTTCACAATCAATCATACAATAAATTATTCAAATTTAATTAATTGATTAGAAAATGTGCAATTGGTGGCGAATTTGTCTTACTAATTTGGACCGTAATAATATAATTTTTTAAAAATAAATAAATTTGGCAGCTTCAATTTGGACCGTCTTTGACTGACATCACCTTCTTTCTTCTTTCCCATAGAATCCACAGGAACCACATGTTTTTTTCTGTTTACAATTTGAATTTCTCAGCAGGTTCTCAAGTAGGATTATTTTATTGTGAAATTGACTGACTTAAAAAGTTACGAAAACTTATGGTCCGCTCGATTCAAATATTGAATTTGGGTGGAAAGAAAACGAATTGTAGAGAATTAAATTGTCTAAAAATTATTTTATTGGAAATTGTCAATTAATTGTGTCTGATTTGTATAATTTTTCATCTGAAAAATATTGAAATTTTCTATTTTTTGTGTTCGTTTGGCTTTATTTTTCATGAAAATTATCAATTAAAGGGATAAAATTTCTTACAATTAGGGATATAATTTGTTAGGATTTCCCAAAAAAAAAAAAAAAATTATGTTCGTTTGACTTTATTTTACATGAAAATTGTCAATTTAAGAGATTTTTTTTTTTTTTTTTTACACAATTGGGAATAGATTTTGTTTCTATTGCCAAAAAGGCAAAAAAAAAAAAAAAAAAAAAAAAATAAAGAGGATGGAAAATCAATTCCCACCTAAATGGTGGGAATTTCAATTCAACTAAAACCAAAAAAATCAGCAAAGGTAGAAAACTAATTCCATAAAAAAAAAAAAGTCATCAAATATGACAAAAGTGGGAAACGATGGAAAAAATGGACCTATCAAATAGGCGATTATCTCCTTTCTTTTTTTCCACATCTGCCAATTAATTTCCAATTTTGTGCTTATCATCATAATCTTCTTCACTAATATCACCCTTCAATCAACTTTACTTTCCACTAAAATCATACTTTTCTTGAAAAAAAATATCTTTTTAGTACTATTAAAAAATATCTGTATCGATAATTTGTGATTCAATTTAAGTCTTAAGAAAGTTTATACTTTATTTGATCGATCGATTTAATTGTTACGTAGCTCGACAAATAAAAAAATAAGATTGTTACTGCATTTCTTGAAATTTTACTACGATCGTGCTTTAATAAGAGGATACGGACAATACAAGATAAAACGTCAAATTAAATTATTTTTTACACTCGAGTTCTTCTTCAAGTTAAAACTCGCCATACGAGAACAAATTAAGAAAAAAAAAAATTGGCAAATTTTAAAAGTAAATTTTACTTTTAAACAACTTTATATTTTATAAAAATGTTTACTTTCTCTTGAAAGTAATGTTTACTTTTTTTTTTTTTTAAGCTAAAAAAGAAGGGAGAATTCAAAAATTAAAAGCAACTTTTTCCAAAGTAGATAGAAAAGATGAGTGGTGGAAAATGAAATGTTGAAATTTTTGTCGCAGATTCAAATTTCAGGGTAGGCATAGGCAATATCCAGTGAAGGTCTCTACTTCCCAAGTGCAAATATTTAGGCTAATTTTTGTGGGCCCTAAAAACATAGAGAATTTTGTTTCAAAAATTACTATTTATAGATTTCTATTCAACTTTTAACTCTTTATTCTTGTAATTTGTAATATTTCGATTACATAATTTGATTACGTTGAAAACATTGTTTAGTTAGCATGTGTATCAAGTCTTTTTTTTTTTTTTATTATTTGAATTTTTTAAAAAAAGATAATAATATCTTTATTTTCAGCAAAAATAAATTATGAAAAAAGATTAATAACTAAATACCCTCCTAAAAACGTTTTCAATTGCGATATACTCCCGATCTATTGAAAATAACATAAAACCTCCATGTTTGAAACACTTTGTGCGAAAATCCTCTCAGCCGTCAAGATACGTATGATTTACCATTAAAAATAGTAAAAAAAAAATGTCAAAATTAAAAAGAAATAATTACAATTTCAATACCCAAATTTTTTATTTTTTGCAAATTAAATCCAAAATTTTTATATATGCCGCCTACCATTCCAAATTTTTAAAATTTTATTTTTCACCGTACCACCACCATTGAACCATGGCCATCCTCTCACGTAGTCCCTTCAATTAACTGAGATATAGCCTCAATGTTCTTGCAAACTATGCACAAATTTAAGTGCTGCATTGGATCAATTGTTTGCATGTCCATGTTTGTTTTGCCCTTATTATGCATTTTCCAATTGAATTTATAGATTGAAGCAATTGGGACCCATTAATTTTGGACAAAACATAGCGCTATGCGTAACATTCGAGGCAAATTTTGAATAAGAATTGGAGTACTTGGAGAATAATTGGCTCGGTTAAATTCATGTCCATGGTCGTTTGGATTTGTTAGTTTGATTGATGCCAATTTGGGGATTGGATGTTGTGTTAGGTATAAATTGAAGGAGACGTGTTCAACAAAAAATGAGTCGTGACTCGTGAAAAATTATGAATTATAGCAGATCGAATGGAGGCTTTTTGGGTTGATGTTAGGCCATGTTTAGGGTTGTCTAGATGAGGACTGACCGTCGGTGATGGTGTGCGACCATGAGTGTCGTCGAAAGTGGGGTTATCGACATGAAAAGTGTTTGTTAGTTCCCTGTTTTGGCTTGAAATTGTAGATGTTTTCCAGTGGATCTTTTGCCGGCAGTGGGACGGAAGTTGATAGCATGCATGGTTGGATGCTTTAATTAAAAAAAGTGGGGATTATGAATATGCTCAAAAGATATTTTGGATCTTGGAATACGAAATGCATCCCCTTCCTCTTGTTCATGCGGGAGGTGATTATCTAAAAAATATGGATTTAATTTGTACAAAAAAAGAAAAAAAGAAAAAAAGAAAAATTGGTATTGAAATTGCAATTATTTATTTTTAATTTTTGTATTTTTTATTGTTTTTAACGATAAACCTGACAAATCTTGACGGCTTGGGGTTTTTCGCACAAATTTTCAAATATGAGATTTTCTACAATTTTCGATAGGTAGGAAAATATATCGTCATTGGAAACATTTTAGGAGGTTTTTTATTTTTTATTTTTGGCTATTAATCCTATGAAAAATTAAAAACCATAATATGGGAGGAGGGATTGCGAAGATAAATCTATAATTTTTCTTTTTCTTCCTTTTAATGAGTTACCATTTCTTCCATCCTTAAACGTAAGAATAATGCTATCTATCTAACACTAGTAATGCCCACAACATCATTTTAAGTACAATTAAACGACTTATTTAATTGTATTTTTTATTTAATACCACATTAATAACATATAAATTGTTGTTTTAATACCAATAGGTTAAATAACAAATATCCCGATTGTGAGGATAAAACCGTAATTACACAAATAATCAAACCCTACCCACGTGGATAACACGTCTTAGGAACAATAATTCAAACAAGTCCAAATTTTAGACTATCTCGCGCCCGATCTTGACAGGTTCAAGTGTCTCGCTTTCTTAACCGTCGGATTCAACAGTACACGGATTTACTATTTTACCCTTGAATCTCTGGCTATAAATGAGTTGCTTTAGACTAGAGAAAAAGAGAATCCCATAGATGTGCTGCTGCAGCTGCCGTGCAAACTTTCGAGGGTTTTAGATTTCATTTCATGTTTCTTTTGTTTTATATATTACAAAATTAGAGGCAGCCCAATTAGGGAATGCAGAGAGATGAAACCAGCTCCGCTTGGTAGAGGCGGGAGGGCCCAAATACCACCTACTGGCGGCCGGAATTGCCACCGGAAACACGTTGAAGACGGGTGAACCTCTGCCGTCACCAGCCAAGACTCTTAACGGCTTATATCTATTTCTATCTCTCTAAACGTACAAAGTTCGTTTTTTTCTTTTTCAATTACGACGATGGGATCCGGTGAAAAAAGTGCTGTGTTGCATGGTAAGTATGAATTAGGCCGACTTTTGGGCCATGGCACGTTTGCAAAAGTGTACCATTCTAGGAATCTGCAGACGGGCAAGAGCGTGGCTATGAAAGTGGTATGCAAGGAGAAGGTGATTCGTGTAGGGATGATGGAGCAAGTGAAGCGTGAAATCTCGGTCATGAAGATGATGAAGCACCCAAATATTGTTGAACTTCACGAGGTCATGGCAAGCAAGTCCAAAATTTATATTGCCCTGGAATTAGTTCGTGGTGGTGAGCTGTTTGCTAAAATTGCTAAGGGTCGCTTGCGTGAAGATGTAGCCAGGAATTATTTCCAGCAATTAATTTCGGCCATTGATTTTTGCCATAGCCGTGGTGTATATCACCGGGATCTGAAGCCGGAAAATCTATTGCTGGATGAAGAAGGTAATCTCAAGGTCACAGATTTCGGGCTGACTGCATTTTCAGACCATCTTAGACAAGACGGCTTGTTGCACACCACTTGTGGGACGCCGGCATATGTTGCCCCGGAGGTGATTGGGAAAAAGGGGTATGATGGGGCAAAGGCGGATATTTGGTCATGTGGGGTGGTTCTTTTTGTGTTGTTGGCTGGATATCTGCCATTCCAAGAAGATAACCTTATGGCTATGTATAAGAAAATTTACAGGGGTGATTTCAAGTGCGCGCCTTGGTTCTCATCCGAGGCACGAAGACTGATTACCAAGATGTTGGATCCGAATCCAAGTACCAGGATAAGCATGGCTAAAATCATGGAGTCGTCCTGGTTCAAAAGATCGATGCCAAAGTGTTTGACGGTTAAAGAAGAGCTGGAATTCGCGGTTGAAGATGAAGTGAATATTGGGAAGAAAAAGGAGTCTGAGACTTTGAACGCTTTCCATATCATTTCATTGTCTGAAGGTTTCGATTTGTCTCCTCTTTTTGAGGAGAAGAGGATGGATAAAGAGGAGTTTAGATTTGCAACCACGCAGCCGGCGAGTAGTGTGATTGCCAAGCTCGAAGAGGTGGCCAAAACTAGGAATTTCAGCGTGAAGAAGAACGATTCGAGTGTCCGATTGCAGGGGCAAGAAAGTGGAAGAAAGGGAAAGCTTGGAATAACTGCAGATATATTTGCTGTGACACCATCATTATTGGTGGTGGAGGTGAAGAAGTCTAGTGGTGATACTTTGGAGTACAATCAATTCTGCAATGAAGAGTTGAGACATGCACTTAAAGACATATAGTTTGGAGACATCTGCCACTGGAAATTCAATGCTTGCTTGAAGTGTTCTACAAGTTCCTCCAATAAATCCCACCTGGGATTTTAGGATTCATGTCTTGGATGTTGGATTATTGTCGTTTCGAATGGCATTCTTAGGAATGTTAAGATTGAGACTTACCTAGTCTCTGAATTGAATTGTGTTATTTCTCTTTGGTTGAATCCTCTGTTTCAGAATGTTTGTTCATTTGTAATTTTTGCTTCAAGTGGTTGATTGGCTTTTGTGTAAATGGGGGACCATTTTATAATTCTTTATTGAATTATTGGTCTATTGTATATATGGTGAGAACTTTGTTTTTAGTAACTTTTAATAATTTGAGTGCTTCTCTCTTTTATTTGCAATCAATATGTTAGGCTTCATATTATTTCGTGTGCTTCTGAGGAATATATGGGAGGGGCAAGAAACTATTGAGTGAGACAATCGCCATCTTCGCAATAAATAGTAAACTAGGATGGAATAAAGGAAAAATGGGAAAAATTGAAAGTTGAATTGAATTAATATAAGATTAAGGATGTGTTTGAGTCACGTTATTCTGGAAAAAATTATTCTGAAATAGTAGATTGACGGAGAATGTGGGGTTGAAAAAGAAGAAAAAGTTATTGATGTGATGTAAAATATTATTTTATTGAACAATGTGTGGTTGAAAATAAGAATGAAAATTTTAATGTGTACCAAACTGGGGTTAAATCGAGACTCGAATTTTTAATATATGCCTTAGTAAAGTGAGTACAAGTGATTCGATAGGTCAACTTGGGTCTAAATTTCGAGTTCTACAAAAAAAAAATAATAATAAGAAAAAAAAAATTTGTCCGGATTTCGAGTTACGATTTAGTTGATCCCAACGTTTCATTGGATTTCTTGAATTCGGGGATAAAAAATGGTGAAGTAGTGTTGTTGTAGGAAAAACCTAAACATTTTTGCTCTTCATCAATTATTATTGTACGACGACAGAAAAATCGTTGCATATAGTCTTCTTCTTATCTAAATACGCGAATACGTTATTTTCAACAGAAGTATTCAATCTTGTATGGCGACTCACAGTCTCTTCATTTTTCGCAAACCTCATCGGGATTGTCTTTATTCTAATTCTGTTACATCACCGAAAACTCAAACCAATAAATCTTCCTGGAGAAAATTACTCTCCCTTCATGTGGGTTAAAATGCTGGTAAAAACAAACTTCATGATAATTTATTACGTGATTATGATTATTGATGTGCCATTTGTCTCGAAAGTTTGATCGTAACTTTTTGAATTGTTGATGATCATAACATCAATCCTATGCTAAAATTGATGTTACGTAGGCCAATTGCATGTGAAAAGCAATAATATAAATACATATTTTGGGGACGAGTTGTTTGCCCAAAATGCCCGACAATGGCTACAAATTATCAACTCAAATCTAAAAATATAATCTCATTTTATTGTGATTTTTGTGGAATCAAATAATTAATATATAAAGAGATAATAATAAATATTCATTGAAACAAATATTGTGTAGATAAAGACAATTATTGATAAAGATAATGATAAATTATGCTTCTGTTTGGTGTTTGGTGGGAATCAAAATTAATTTTTTGAGTAAATTTTGATAGAAGTTGATGAAATGTATAATTAGAAAATTGTGAATTTCATAAAATGTGTAGTTAAAATCGCTCAAATAATTCATGCAGTTGAGCTTGACTTTTTGGGAACTTATTAAACTTTGTTTAAGGTATCTAAGGATTTGAGGTGCGTATAAGAATATAATAGATATTTCATTATGATCATGCTACACTCACAATAGGGGCGTCAAGTGTCCAGTTGGTAAAAAATTAGGGAAAAATTCATAAATAAGGTGTATACTTTACACCAAATCAAAAATTAGGTTTATAGTTTGAAAATTCAAAAATCGGGTTTTTTATTTATTTATGAAATAATAAATTATTAAATCAATTTATTATTAAATATTTAATTCTAATATAATATAATTAACACATCCCACATGCACCACCTATACCACTCCGGGGACTATTCCAACGACTATTCCGACCACCACTCTTCTTCGACGATCGTTCTGGCGACTGTTCCGATTTCGGCAATTATTCAGGTAATTTTCGGTGACCATTCTGGTAATAGATTTACAATTTACGATCACAGTTCAAAAATTTTATATGTTACAATTAATTCGTTGGTCACAGATTTTAAATTAGTTGGTCACAGATCAAAATTTATAGGTCACAAAGTCATAGATTTTCAAATTAATTGGTCACAGATAAAAAATGGTTAATTTCATTGGTCACATATTATTTTTTAGTTACATATTGTCAAATTTTTAGGTCACAATTAAATACTTGGTCACATATAACCAAATACTTGGTCACATACCAATGACACTACTTCAGCCACCGCCACCGCCACCGCCCACCTAAAACCCCCTAACAACACAAAAACACCACCACAATAACACCACAACTGTACCCCACCACCACACCATCACCACGAACACTGCACACACACACACACACACACACACACTCAACCAACAATAACACCAAAATCACCACCACCGAGAAAACCACACGCACAGATCGATGACAGACTCAACCACAATACACCCAACCACCACAACCGCACCCAACACCACGCCCAACCAACAATAACACCAAAATCACCACCACCGAGAAAACCACACACACAGATCTGCTGCACCTTCGAAAGTACAGATCGCAGCAGCTGCACCTCCGCAAGGCATGGCGCCACCATCTTCTGCACGACCACCACCTTCGCGACCACCACCATCTGCAAACCAGCAACCCAAAGTCGGCAGCAGCGTCGCTGTCGCAACAGCATCACAGAGACGCTGCTGCTGCTGAACGATAGCAGCGTTGATGTGACGTTGCTGCGATTCGCAGTAGAGGGAAGGGGAGGGGAGGGAGGAGGAGGCGACGAGCGATGGCGATTGATGGGCCAGTTATGGGGAGAGATGAGAGGGTGAGAGAAAGTAGTGAGAGAAAATATGGATTGAAAATGAATTATGATTTAAAATATTAGTATTATAATATTATTTAAATATTTAATTCATACCTGATTTTTTATTAGATAAAACTTGTACCCGAATCTTGAATTATGAAGTTTAAACTACTTGTTTTTTGTAATTTCCTCAAAAAATTATGTAAACCATTTTGTAAATTTAAATTTATCCATTTCATTAATGGCGGGCCCAATTATTCCCTATTAAATTATAATTTAATCAACCACACATTCTCCAATAAAATGATATTACATATAAACTAATTTTTTTTTTTTTTTAATCATACATTCTTCAAAAAAGTTTTTATTCCTCTCATTATAAATAATGGGGGCCAAAAAGGCTCTAATTTTTTTCGGACTTGTGTAGAACTTTACAAAAAAATTCTATCAAATCAATAGCTCACTTTGGCGTCCATATTTTAACTGAAGATTCAATGCGTCCATGGGTATATGTCATCAAAACGTTAAGATTTTCAATTAAATCCTACGACTTGGCATACGAACACACGTCAAATCTTCAATTAAAAATGGATGCATAAGTGAGCTGGTGTTTGATTGAAATATTTTGTAAAGTTAACGAGTCTAAAACAAGTTAAAATTCAATAACGAAGGTGACACTAACAAAGTTCATGACCTTCAAGAATTGTTAAATTTTCGATTTTGACTCAATCGTAATTTATTCGAAACTCAATAAAAAGCGGTTGATAACATGATTATTCATCGAACTTCATCTACTAATTATACATGCATTTCTTCATTTACAAATACGAAATCATCATTCATTGACTAATTATACATATATTCGCACGATTAAAGTAGAAGCAACACAAATGAAAAGTGTCGCTGAAGATTGATTCAATTTAATGCATTAAATACACAATCTTAACACCACGAAAATACTAATTTAGCAACAAATTTTAATTACAATGATTGATACCTAAATGCATTCGTTTGCCCAATACTTAATCGTAATATGAGGTTCTCAACCCTGTCCAAGAAGCAGGGTTGTTTGCAAAAATGCTTGATGTACCCTCCAAGTGAACACAATGATGAGACACGATTGGACATGTCAATAAATAAATATTTACAATTTTTTTTTATTTTCTCGTATCAAAGACATCCTTAAAAATTAATAAACTCTGAATAAAAAAAACTATTGTAAAATTGTGGAATAATTGTTATCAAAATACTTGGACTGGGCCAGCTTTGTGAATTATAAAATATTCAATTACTATTAAAATATTTGTAGCAACTGGGCCAGCTTTGTGAATCAGCGGTGCATATTGCTCAAGTAGAACTGCTAATTAGTCATTATACTTAAAAATATGATAAATAGCCTAAAACGTCCCTATGTTTTTCTGTTATTGTGCAAAATATTTCTACCTTTCATTTTTGATATTTTCACCCTAATTACACCTTTAATTACGCAAAAAGTCATTCCGTCCATTTCCATCCAATTAATCCGCCGTTAAGTGAATAGGAAACGTTGAGAAAGAACAATGGCTATTGCAATGACGAAACCCATCGAATTTGAATGGCGAAAAAGACATTAAATATGTGGTCGATGAACTGGAGCTATTCATCCCTATTTTAGCTTGCAAATAAGGGTAAAATGAGAAGAAGAAGAATGAAATTTCCATTTTAGTCTGAGATTAATGTTGTGATAAAGATCCCTACCTATTATTATGGAAAAATTGTTATAAGATATAAATACCGGGGATTCCTATTTACTTAACGGTAGATTTGGATGGAAATGGACCGAATTACATTTTTTGTAACCAAATATTTAATCAAGGATAAAAATGTCAAAAAATGAAAAGTAAGGACGTTTTGTGCTATTTACCCTTAAAAAAAAATCAAATCTGTATGATTGTAATAGACAAATGCAATGGACAATCACCTCTAACTACCCTCTATTTTGGATCTAAAAAACTTATAATCTATGCTGAGATTAATGGAATCTATCATGTTCACAGTCTTAATCATGGGGGGGACAAAATGCAGAATGGATGTGATAATGGATTTGTAAAATGTTTTAGTCACTAAAAAAATGATTATAGATCCAGATTATGCTTCTTGTTGAATTATAATTATACGATATTTTGTTCCATCAAACTCTACTCTTTTTTACCATATTAACTCTTGTTTGTTTAATGTAAATTCTCCGAGAATAGATTTCGTGAAAAGTAATTTTTTTGGGGGAAAAAAAAGTGCCGTTAAGAAGTAGAAAATACATGTGCAAAACTCTGAAATATAATTTGGTGAAAAATGAGTGTTAAAGAATTTCTACCAAACAGAGACTTGTACTCGTAGAAGGAGACAAGTACTATACGATAAGTTTATTATTAGAAGGTAACATTCATATTTCTTTGTCTACGCCAGATTTTGCAAGTCATCGAATTCGCCCATTTTTGTGTCATCGTCTTTAGAACGTTCTCTAATTTCTGATTTCATCTTGTACCTTCTCGGGTATTTAGTGATGTCATTTAATCACAATGGTAACAACTTAGCTCCTGCTTGACAATCATTTTTTCTTTTCATAGAATTAGTTTTTGAATAATAAGTTTTTGGAGAATATGTGGTTAAAAATTTGAAAAAAAAAAATAAAATTTGGATTTACGTTCGGAATATTTTATTGTAAGAATGTATAGTTGGAAACAGACTATGGTTCCAAATGCTATGATCATGGCTGGGACTGGCCAGCATTTCTTTTTTAAATGAGTAACTTTTAGGGCTTGTTTGAGCCTCAATTTTGTACAAAAATAAATTTTGTAGTGATTTTTTGAAGATTGTATGGTTAAAAAGTAGAAAAAAAGTTAAAAGTTTATGTGAAAAAATTATTGAAAGAATGTGTGGTTAAAAAAATTTTTGAAAAAAAAAAAATATAGATTTTTGAAAATGAAGCTCCTCAAACAGACGCTTAGCCTCTATTAAATACACATTAAAATTTTCATTTTCATTATTTTATTCATTTTCAACTATACATTCTTCAATAAAATAATATTTTCCATTACATCAATAATTTTTCCTTCCTTTTCAATTACAAATTCTCCATCAATGTACTATTTCATAATGCATTCTTCCAAAATAATGTGGCTCAAACGCACCCTTAATTAGTATACATGCGGTCCATGTTGTGCTCTCTCTCTCTAAGTTAAAAAGTTACTCATTTTTTAGATAATGTTTAATACTACTAAAATACGTAATTAACTAAATTTTAAATTTTAAAATAACCAAAAAAAATTACTGTTTTAAAATTACTTTTATTTATAAGTAATTTATTTAAAAGAATTATTTGAACCTTAATCAAATATGCATTTCATAATGAATAATGCTATTTATGTAAAATTTAATGAGTCTAATATAGAAAGAATACATTTTTATAGCTTGAACAATGTGATCGAGTAACGAAGCCAAGGGTGACATCCGTCCCGTAACATTTTAAAATTTTCTTTAAAATTTACAAAATACGAGCATAATTTTCCCCTCTCGTCATTCTCTCACTCATTGTTAAAATCTAGTTCCACCTCTAACTATATTGCTATCGGTAGTCATCTAAACTCTAAATTAATAGAATTAATAAAATTACTTGCAAAATGAAATTAAATTTTATTCACAATAAATTTAGAGTCCACCTATAAAAAATAAGAACTTCATTTGATCCATCTCTAGCAGGCTGTGCAATTTGAAGTTGTAATTTGTCCTCACCGTTGTTACCTGCCAAAATCCTGTCACCATGCACACCATCATAATATACGACATCAATCATACACAGTTTTCGAACTTCATTTGATCCATCTCTTCATTCGCACGCGCTAAATATAATCCTATCCCTTGGCCTTAGTCCATTGTCTTATGCAGAGGCTAGCAGGAGAGAGCTAGCCGAGCATGGGCGGAGATAGGGGTGGGCTGTAGCCCACCCTTGCCCAAGCCCAGCTATTGTTTGAAAAAAAAAAAATTGGTTAAAGCCCATTTTTTTCTGAAGTCCAACCCAATAGCCCACCGTCCAAGTTCAACCCATTAACCCACTTTCCTAGCCCATTTCATTTGAAAAATTAAAAGCCCACATAAAATTAAAACCAATTTCCACTCATTGACCCAAAAGGCAAAACCCTCTCTCATCTCTCTCACACCCTACGTCCCCTCTACGGAAAGCAAAAGCCAAACCATCTTCGAACATCGTCTGCAAAAAGAAGGTTCAAGGTTAGTTCGCATTTTAGTTTCATTGGAATTTGGCTGCTTTCTCTTGTTCATTGTACATCAATTTCTCTGCCTTCGGCTTCATTCATAAGCAGTAAGTATTTTCAATAACCCGTGATAATTTCATATTTATTTTTCTTATTGTAGCTTTAATTTGATATATTGGTCTGTTTCGATTTCAAGTTTTGCAGTTGTAATGGAATTTTTTAGTATGATTTCTTTAGAACGCATTTAAAGTTCGGTATTTATTTGGTTTCAATTCATAGTATACTTTGAGTAATTGAGTTATAGTTCCACATATTGTTTTATTACTCCTAGTGTGTGGGTTTTATATCTATTACCCGTATATAGCCTCTGAATTTACAAGAATGAATCTTAATGGTAAATTTGTCTCATGTATTAAAGAATACCGTGAATTTGTTCAACTTGAAAAGACTCTTTTTGCTTGCATTTTTAAAAAGTAAATTTTAGCTTATTTTTAGAGAAGTAACTCATCCGTAGAAACCTATGAGCTTCATAAAAGAAGGCCCGTGAGACTTCCACTTTTTCAATTTGTTAAGTAATTTCTTTAACTTTTTTCAATTTGTTAAGTAAATTCTTTAACTGGGGCTTTCTCTTGTTGAAAATGGTGTTTAGTTAATAACACTTAAATTATGGATTTTAGTTAAATTCTTGAAGTGTGGAAATGTTAGTTTGGAAATTATGAAATGTTAGTTTGGATCTAGATTGAACGAGAATTTAATATTAATTTAGATTTAGATTTTATTATAGATGAATTTTATGCTATAAAATATCGTCGGGTACGATTGTACTATGTAACATTATAACTCCGTTTGATTCTTATTATTATAGAATGAGAATGAAAAATATAGCCGTCATGGGGCTCGACACAAGAGATAAAAATTCAAATTTGAAGGCTTGATGTGATGTATAATGGTCATATTTATCATTTTTAGTAGAAAAGTATGGAAAACAAACGGAGGCTATATTATAATTTTTCTAGTTATATATAAATTTTATTCGTACATTCAATTTAAAATTTTTTTGCCCTCCCGTACGACACATTTCTGGCTCCGTCCCTGTAGCCGAGGAAGAAGAGGGGGGAGATTCGTGAGGTTTTCCGGCTGGGAGAGCAAGATCTGTTCCAGCCCGTAGTGAACACGAAACTTTGGCTACTCTTCCAATAGCAGTAGTGAAACTTCCATGACTTCATTGAGGGATCGAAAAATACCACTCCACTTCATCCATATTACCACCATTATTCTCTTCCAATTCATATATCTGAGGGAAATACTTTGCAGCATAATTTTTTGGAATGACAAGATGATTAAGCTTGCTAAAGTCGCTTGGCGTGAGTTCCTTCTGGGAAAGCTGTCGGCCTAAAAACCCTGTTGTATTGGGCAAAGTAGCCGGACTGTGACCTACTTGTGCTCGTGCAGACATATAATCAGAAAATTTAGACGCATAGGAACCATCTTCGATCATGTTGAGGACTACTATAGTACTAAACTCACCTTGGACGTTCGGCTCGTGGATAGCTCCAGGGGAAGTTGCGCGGAGTCTGCATTACGAAGGTTGATAGCTGCACTGTCATATGCCATTACAGCTTCTCTGACCTGAAAGTCCCGAGCCAAATGTGCTTATGGTTGGCATATATCTGAGCACCCCAACGCCCATTCTGTTGGCTCACCACTCCTTTGAATTTCGAAACTGAGGCAGCGTATTCATGTTTCGCATACTTGTTATGAAGGTGGAAAATGCTACTGTTAGAACCGGAAACTTCCCCTGCCCCAGTTGATGTGCCACCTGATATAACACTTTGTTCTTCCACATTAAATCTGCAGCACAAGAAATTCATCGAAGATGTAGCATCCAAACAATATTAATATCATTAGAAGACAACATGCTGACACTTGAAAATATGCACTCATTTGTCCAAAATATATATCCACTGCTACAAGTTACACGAACGCATGAAATTTTCAGAAAATGGTAGAAAATATACATCCAAACAGTAGAATGAAAATAACCTTATGTACAACTCTATACTCTTCGAATATGTAGCATTTAGTTCCTGTTTTGCATGTAATTTAGATGTTTCATGCATGGAAGAGCTCGTACAGTATAATTTCCAGTTTCCATCACCTCCAAATTTGTTATCCTTGAAATGTTTTTGCACGGACTCGATTTTGTAAAATTGGCACCAGTGCTGTAATTAATCAACGAGCTTTTCCAAACCAAGAAATTATTTCATTAGTTCAGAACGTTGAGAAGTCCAAAATACCAGCTCCTTCAAACAACAAGATTTTAAATAAGGGTGAAAAAAGGAATTGGTATAGCAACATGATATAAAACTTTAGAACCATAAAAATGGCTGCCAAGTCTATATATATACTCATCAAATTTGGATATACTATGAAAATCCATATTACATACAACACATATACATAGAACGAAATTCCCTAAAAACCTAAACAAAGTCAAAATGGTGTCGGCGTTTTCTTCACCCGTGTTCGAGTCTCTAATGGTGTCAGTGCTTTCTTCATCCATGGTTCAAGCCTCTAATGGTGGTGGCAATGTTAATCGGTGATGATTTTCGATGGAATGACCTTCTTCTTCAAGAGTGAGGGTTAGTGTTTTGTTATTTCAAAAAATGACTCATTTTCATCAAGTTTTGACATTTTTTAGTATATCAATTACGATTAATTTAGATCAAATACTTTAAAACAAGAATTTCCAAATCCAAAAGTGAGGTAATTATTAAGGAATTAGGTCAAAGGTTAAAATCTATAGAAAAAACATGTCACTGAAATTTTTTTCACCATAAATCTGATTTCATCATTTTAAAAAATCAAATAAATTGAAAAATATGAATACACCTAAAAAATTGTTTGCATAGAAGTACATATAAACCACAGCAAAAAGAAAATTGCCAGCAGTAAAAAATATAAAACGGAAATATCTGATTGCAAAGATGATTATGAATTTCTTGTGCAAAAATAGAAAGTGTTAGTGGACAGATAAAACACGTTCAAAACAAAATGAAATCAACTCTGCGCACTGTAGAGCAGGAAGATTAACGTTTGAAAAAAATGAATGTGTCGCACTTCAAAAGTAGGTTAAACGTAGATACAACTTAGGTTTTTAGTTAATTTTGATAAAAGCTAGTAAAGTGTGTGGTTGAAAAGTTGATAAAAATCGTGGATCTCTTGAAATGTGTGGTTGAAAATGAATTTGGAGAAAAATAAGTTTTTAGAAATGGGGCCAAACAAAGGCTAAATATAAATGCAGAGTTAGTTGGATCCAACAATGTGCACCCAAAAATAGAAAGTATTCATGTAAATTAATAGAAAAATGTTCAAGTCGAAATAAAATTAGAGAGCACATTGTAGTGTGGGAAGATTAATATGTGAAAAATGAAAATGAGACACTATAAAAGTAGGTATGTCCTATAAAATAAAACGCTGAATTAGTAGGATCCAATACCATGTGTCCAAAAATAAAGAGAGTTTATGAAGATTGATAGAAACATGTTCAAAACGAAATGAAATCAACTACCACGTGAAGATTATTGTGTGAAGGAAAAACGAGCTACAAACAAAAGTAAACCAGATATATTAAATATAAACGCTAAATTAGTAGAAGCCACACTATGCATACACCCAAAGAAAACAAAGTATTTTCGTAGGTTTTGGTCTAGAAAGGAAAAAAGATAAGATGATAAGGTCTCCAATTCAAAGCACACACAATTGTTGCACTATCATATCTCTGGCCAAAGCCCCGACTTACTAATTTTCAAGGTCAGGTAATCCAAACCCCCCCCCCCCCCCCCCCCCCCCCCCTCTTTTGGGTCTAGGTTGAGGTATAGAGTTTCAAAAGCAATATAACTATGGATACATCTAAAAATATTCATCAAAGGAGAAAATAGATTGCCCAAGTTCTGAATTCACAATGTAATTCAAAATGGACCATTTTAGGGCGGGCTATTGGCTGCTGCTGCTGTTGCATTCTGTTAGCTACAAAGTTTCAACAATAGTTACAATCCATACAACATATATAATTGAAGTAAAACACACCAGTATCATACTTCTTATTACCAACCTAGCTAAATTACTAGAACTGCACAATTGTCATCTTTCATTAGTAATACCAAAAAATTACATAAAGTAGAGACACAATGCAATTCAAGACAGATTATTGATTTGGAAAATTGAGACATTTCTGTGCAACAAACTGGATACCATTAAACCATAAAGGAAAAGATCGGGACATAATGTTTCTCCTTTGTCCATTCACCGCAGCAGAGATGGAACTGGGGGGGGGGGGGGGGGGGAACCGCCCCCCTAATATTGTCCGATGGTACACTATCC
Organism: Fraxinus excelsior; assembly: GCA_019097785.1. NCBI lineage: Eukaryota > Viridiplantae > Streptophyta > Magnoliopsida > Lamiales > Oleaceae > Fraxinus > Fraxinus excelsior. Next base: position 22,640,391 of record CM032641.1, read on the forward strand.
CTAGTTCATTTGTAATGTATTTTTCAGTTTCGCCCCCCAAGATTTTGACTCGCCCCAAAATTTTGAATTTTTTTTTTCTATTAATAAATATTGAGTAAATAACTTATACTGTAAAATTCAACCATACAAAAATCTTATATCTAAATAAAAGATCCAATAGTTACTTAAATAAATAAATAGCACAAATCCAATCCAAAACCTAAGTTCCCAATTTCCAAGCCCAACTAATTAAAACCCAATTCTCAAGTTTGTTTATGCATAATGCATGTTTACTTGTTCTTGAATATTTGAATTTAAGAATTAAGTTGAGTAGTTGCTGTTAGTTTGTGTAATTGTGTTAGTTATTGAATATTTGAATTTAAGAATTAAGTAGTAGAATAATCAGTAGTGATTGAATTGAATATTGAATTTTAGTACTATTTTGGTATTCAAAATCGTCGTTTTCAATTCTTTTAATTAAAAAAAAAATTCGGGGCGAACCCCAGGAGGGGTGCCCGTCCCCCTCCACCCCCCGTATTTTCACCCCGATTGAAATCTTGGCTACGTCCCTACATCGCAATATATAGAGACGTACCTAAATCCAATGTCAATTCATGAAATCGTGTAGAATCTTTTGAAGGCTTCTCGAGGCCGATCAGTATGAAATACCAGCACTTTGTCCTGGGAGTTAGAATCCTGATTAGAAATTCAGTAACCTTGCTTGAAGAAAAGCAGAGAAACTTCTAATGCAACTTCAGTATATACTGTTTACTTGATTTACGTATATACAATAATAATATCAATTACATGTGAAGAAAAAATTGATGAAATTCAAATGGATGCAAATGCATTGAAATTTTGGAACACAAAACTAAGGTGCAAGTAATGACAGCACAACATATTAAAAAAAAAAAAAAACAGAAACAATTTCATCGTAGGTTTACACACTCATAACTCTAAATCAAAAGGTAGGCAACACATCAATTGAGGTCAATGCATAAAGATCTCGCGTCATTTGGTTTCTATAGCGAAAGAATGGCCAAATGGAAAAGTGAAGAAACAAAATAATTATTTAGGATAATTATAAAAAGCGAGTCTCTTCTTTCTCTCAAGATCGGACACTATCTAAACATAAGTGATGATTTTATTACTTGGCTACTAAATAATTAAGACACTAATGCCATGTTTTAAGTTGAATTGAAGTGAATCACACAATAAAAAAAGAAGAAAACAAAGCTAAAATTTAAATCTTGTCCCTATTGTCCAACTGTATCAAATACAACATACCAAACATATGATCACTACAACAAAAATAGTCATTTGCAACATTAAAACGACAACATTTGACAACATTTTAGTAAGTGAATGTTGTCATTGGTTAATATAAATAAGTTTTGTCTACGTTTTTTTAAAAAAATATTGCAGTAAACATCTTTAACAATGTTAATTGAGTGTTGCTGAAGTTTTACTTTCCGGACATTTATCAAACGTTGCGAAATGTGACTTTCAGCAACGTTTATCAAACGTTGCAAAAAGTCTCACCTTTAACGACGCTTAATAAACGTAGCTAAAGGTATGTCATAAATTTTTCATATTTTAAATTGGTGAAAATAAATTAATTAAAATTGACATTTTTTATTCAAGAATTATGATAATGAGATAGTCCTAATAAGAAAGCAAAGAGTCACCGAATCACACACACTTCTTTTACCAATATGCCCAATTCTAGATTATAGAAACCTTAGAGCAGCCGTACCGGTGGCATACCCTTTACGACTTGAATAGGCCATGGGCTTCCTCTTTAAACCCCGTTGAAACATGTCCGTTTAATCACTACGAAATCCCAATCCCCAGAACCTCCCCTTCCCTCGAACTCCATCTCCTCAAACAACAATGGTAAATCTCCTCTTTTCTTCTTTACTCACAGACTAACTGATATAATGTATTTGACTTTCTGATTGTATATTTGTATATATTTGTATAGGCGGATGTTGATCCAGAGACCGCGGTAGGACAACCAAAGAAGAGAACATTCAAGAAGTTTAGCTTCACAGGTGTTGATCTTGATGCCCTTTTTGATGTGAGAGTAAGTTTTTAGATCTATATAGGGTCGTCCATTTTGATTTGGCACAATCAGACAATAGTATTAATGCATTGACATAGATGACAAATGTACAAGGTCTTGTGTATTGGTTATTCGAGGCTAAATTTAAACTATGCCTCATTTTAGTGATGTCATATCCATTTCACAATAAGATATTTTCATCTTGGTTTGAATCACAATATTACAATTCAATCACCCCTCTTATGTAAGGATGTGTGTGGCGAAGTGTATATTACTTGATTTTCCATCTTTGTAAAATTAATGTTTCGAGATTTGCCCACCTATCACAAGGAGATTGTCCCATGGTGTTCTGATTCTTTAATTCGTACAGGGCAGAGGTGGTGAGGAATTATCATGGAATGGTCTACACAACTTCAACGATGTCTATTGGGTGGTAAAAGTGGAGCGGGTATTAAATCTCATATTACTACATTTGCTATGAAAAAACATGTAAACATTTGTGGCTTCCAAATTCGTGCTATAGAGGGCTACGATGTCATCAAACAAATGTCTATGCCTGATTAAGTGCCAAATAAAGGAAAAATATTTCCCAAATTTTCTGTTGTTACCGTTTCTGTTCATGTAGTGGTTAATTTTATTTTCTTCACTTATCAATAATTAACCAAACAAGCTGAAGTAGAACTCAGTGCATATGGTAAGTTAGAATTTCTCAATTGACGTTAACTTTTATATAGATTTCTCCAGATTTTTCCGGATGCTTTTGAATGTTTAGCTCCTGAAATCTAAGACTTATTACATTAGTTGAATCATCGAACTTATGATCTTCTAGTGTATTTAATTATTGATTTGCTAATTTGTTGCTGCTAATTGTCACAAAACAAAATGGATAGGATCTTTTCTTGTTACAATTTCGCGAAATTTCCTTACTAAAATCTACAGGAGCAAACTGGAAAGGAGAGACGAGTTTGATAAGATGCTTGAAGAGAACCGCAAAAGGGTAGAAGAAGCTCTAGAGTTCTAGATAAAAAAGAGGAAGAAGGATTGTGCGAGTTGAACTTATTCAAAGACAAAAGGAAGAATTACAAAGAAGTGTTGTAACAATTATCTTTTTGTAGCAATGACAATTATCTTTTTGTCGATTATGCACAAGGAATATTAGCTACAGTGGTGCTAAAATGAAATTTATTATCTGTATTTTGAGGAATCATTTTGATTTTATGTATATCTGTTTCTTACATTTATTTAAGTGGTATTATATCACATTCTAATGTTCAAGTACATGAATTCAAAATTTTTTTTATGTAATTTCAAAATTTGTTCATAAGGTGCATTTTCAATTTTATCAATCTATTTGCATAAATTGTTAAATAAGAAAAAAATTCTGTCTACGGCAACGTTTGGCAAACGTTGCGAAAGATATATGAAAAATAAATCATTTAAACTCGAGATATATGAACAGTGGGCATACCAAGTAAGAATATCCAATTGATATGAGGAGAGAACTGCCTTAATATGAATTAAAACACTGGAGACAAATTTACTTTTTTCATATAAACTTGCTTTTATATAAATTTAATAAATAAATCTAAAATTTACTAAACTCGGCATAAATACAATGATGAAGACATGAAGTAACACACAAAAGCTATGCCTTTGACATTAAACCGTGGCACATAAGAGAAATGCACAAGCAAATGAATGTCTATGGACCAAAGTCCTCACTAGACCTCAAAAGATATATAAAAACAAAAATATTCAGCGTCAAATTTTTGTTATAAGAATCAAAGTAATTGATATAGAACATGTTCAAATGTTTTTAGAAATAATTTACACCAAATGCGAAAAGTGCAAGAATACACAATCATCATATGACCAAGACATTGTATTATTGCCACTGTAAAGAACATTATAGATCTTGCAAAAAATTAAAAAAATCACAGATTGTCAACTATTCACAGAAATTAATATAATTCCACACAAACCAAAAATAAAAAAATACTTCCAAGTTTTTTCAATATTTAATTAACAATAGGAACTTAAAAAATACCACAGCAGCATTGTCTTGATCACCCAATTATTCATATAAAATCCATCTATTTTCTACCTTGTTAGCTTGAAATTGTATAGAGAAATTTCCTTATGTGAGATTTATGGGTTCTTTAACAAAATAATATCTACAGTGTTAGGGAAATTTCACGAATTTAAGATAGTTTAACAATCTTAATGACACTCCAATAGTCCAAGCTGGCAGATATGAACCAAACACACTAGAGACAAACAATTCATGTAGCTGATGTGAAGTTTATTGAAAATGTGGCTCAGTTTGTTGTTGTATATCATACATCTTATAAATTGTTGGCCACATACTGCAATCGTTGAGAACGATTTTTCTTCCACGAAGAATGGATTATCCAATTTGATCCCTTTTCGATGACAAATAATAAATTAATTATTTCACAGTTATCTCAACCTGCTTATCTACTCGAAATGCCCATGGTGGAACTAGATATCAATTCTGTCGTGGGAACCAAAAAACATAAATACAGTGTATATCAGTTCAGTCCATTTTCATCATGGAACAACATCAGGAATAAAAGGCCTCGTATATCGTAGACAACATTATGCTCTCTTACTAATTAACAAAATCTGAAAAACGTAAGAGGTTATTGTCTTATTCATCAGTATCCAAATCATTTATTTAGTGAAATTAAAGTTTCACTTCTAATGAGCATTAATTGAATTCCTAAAGATGTTGTAGGTGAAAAGAAACAAAAGCAAACAGAACTTATTATTTACGGTTCAGGTCCCTCCCCCGCCATCAATCATCATCAGAAAGTCCGACCTCTTACCGTTTTACACGATGCTATATATTAACCCTTATTGATCAGACAATGCTTTTTCCCTTCTTCGCAATGAAATAACTATATTTTAACCTTGAAAATACACTAATCATTTGAAAGAGCACTCAGAATACGAGAAAATAACACGAGTATTACCAACAAGAAAATCTATCAATTTTCTTCCAATGGAGATCTCTATCAAGACTTCTTTAGACTACAGGATCCATGAAGAAATGAGTCATTAAATGCCCAAGTTTTCATTAAATTACACGTTGACGATTTAAGGAAGGCACGCTAAATGTCAATGTTCAGTTAATTACAAATAAACATCAAAACTCTGGATTTAGTGTCTACAAGAGCAACAGGCTTCCAGCAACAAGGCAAACAATTATTCAAACATTTCGAGCCGTTAACTAATTTGCCCCCAAAATAGGATATATAAACATGAAAATTTGAACAACAACACAAATATAAAATTATGGTAGCATGAAACCAAACCAGCATATAGAAAAGTACCTGAGAGATTGAGTTACTGTATATCGTCCCCAGGATCAAGTATTAACTGCTGTTAAAACATAAATCGCAAGCAGGGCTTATACAATTGGAAAATGGAATTAAGAAAAACCAAGGAATAGTTACAAGAAAGTAAATAAAATAAATCATTTGGAAATTCTGAAACCTGTAAAGGAATTTCCTTTCTTGTTCGCAGAGACAAGACTGTATGCATATATGGCCATTGAAGGAAACAAAAATGTTCTCATATTTGAGTTGCATCCATGATATTGCAATTTTCCATGAGAACACAATTCTACAAACAATAGAAAAATCAAATATTACCGTAACCAACAAAACCTACGTCGTTTAAGAAAACAAAATTCACATAAAATATAAAATCAAATATTAACTTTACAAGGAAAAGTAAAAGTTTTGCATAAAAGGACCTGTCTTGAGAAACTTAAGGCTGATATTGCTGAAGGAATTGATCGAGAATTGAGTAAATTATTAGCACAAAAATAGAAAAAAAAGCAGAAAAACAAAGTAGTTAGGTTAATATATCCTACTTTATTCCCAAGATGGACCTAGAAAACCACAATTTTTCCGTTAATCAGAACAGTAACCAGGCGTACCTTCCCAACTCCAACATCAAAAATCACGCTCCACGGGTCCATCAATCATGGCATATTTTTATTTGGATAAGGTAAACCCCAAAAAATAAAAAAAGAAGAAGAATTAATTGCATAAACGAAACCACATCAAGAAAAATGAGAAAATAAAATAAAGTAAAATTTTGGGTGCTAAACCTCTTGATTCTGCTGTAAAGACTTCCTTTTTCCTCAACCACAAATGACCTCAAGCTGTGAAATTTGTTGTGTGTTTGTGGCCAAATACCGTGGGATTTATGTTTTATAAAACAGAACAAGAGGGATCTGTCGGTGCTTCGTGTCATGTGGGGGTGGTGGTGATGGTGGCACTGCAGCGGCAGCATTATATGGATAGGCTTGAAGTGCCGTATCAAATGGCTATTGGCGAATATTTCGGTCATTTTCTGGAATTGCAGGCGGCCTCTTTTCAGCTTTTTTCACAGCAACTTGGGCTGAATAAAGGGGGAGGAGTGATAAAAGCAACCAGAAAGGGGAAATCGAGAAGGAAGGCTGACAGAAAGAGTAGTGAGCACGCGCATCCACAAAGGTATACTTTTATACAATTGTCTGCGTGTGCTCACTCTCTTCTGTCAGTACTCTTATCGATCGTGTCCTTCTGAAACACAAAACCCATAGATTTCTTGACAGAGATACTCTACATGTTTTTTTTTTTTTTGGACTAACGTTAATATCAGATCTGAAAACCAAAGACACTCCCACTTTTGGAAAGAAAAACCCACAAACCCTTTACTATAAACGCTCAAACAAATCATTAAACAACTAAGGCTTTAGAGTCACTGTGTTCATACTTGATATTCATAATTCATCTATTGATTTTTGCGTGCTAATAAAACATACATCACCCCCACCCCCAAAGAAAGTCTGAATAGAATCTTTCATTTTCGTTATCTTCATGCATCAAACTAATCAAGAAACGCCATTGTCAATATTTATACTGTTGATTCGAGAAAACACTTTTACAGAAGACCTTAAAGAAGTGATTATAGTAGGGTGGGGAGGGTACGGTATCCATGGCATGTGAGAACTTTAACTTTCTCCTACACTAAATAATTGTGGTTTGGCTATTATTCATCCAATCAATCCCTTCATCAGCGTACACCAAAAGGACAATATCACATACAGGTGGGGTTTGAATAAAGCTTTAGAACGAGAGAGGTTTCGATGATGGATCGGTTCTTCAGTTGTATTTGAGGCTTCGCGGAGAAACAGCTTAATGTCGGATTGACTAGCTGGGTTCTTCTAATGCCAAGATTGTCACAGAGAAGAATTCTAAGCCGTTGGATAAAATGCTTGGTGGGGCCCTTTGTTCTTGACGAATGGTTTTTATTGGAAGTTGCAGCACTGATAATGAAACTGCGTCATTTCAGGGAGACAAGAATTCAAGACTACTTAAAAAGAACAATAGCTTTTTACAAATAATTAAGGGTTGTTCGAGCTGAGCTCCGTTATTTTTAAAATTCATTTTTTTCAAAACTTACTTACTATACATTTTTCAATAAAATAATATTACACATAAATAAAAAAAAATCTTAATTTTTAATCACACATTTTTCAAAAATCACTACTCAAAAGTACATTTTTTTCTCTCATAATGGAGCTCACACAAGGGCTAAAGGGATTTTTAATTGGGTTAATTCATTTGTACATAATGAATTACTCCCTCTCACATAATGCGCGGGATTCAAGTGTTTTTAAAAACTTCGACAATGTGGTCCACATCCTCATTATAAGTAGTAGGAAAAAGATTCATTAAAAAAACTCGGTACATGTAGCATGATCTTTTTTAATTTTTGGTTCTCGAGATTTTAAAGAAGATGGTGGAATAGGTTTGACTCGGAGCAGGCTTAGGCATGCTTAAGATTTATTTTTCTTTTAAGAAAAAGTATGTTTTGTCGGTTAATAACTCTAAAACCAATGTTTGATACAGTAACTACTTTTGAATACAGTATGATCTTACCAGGAAGTTTGAATGTTGGTGTAAGTAGTGGGTAGCAATCACTGTTTTAAATTTATTAAGAGTGAGATTTATTTATCTATATGAAATAAAGAAAGAAAGAGGCTAAATGGAGGGGACGGGGACGGGGGCAACCACCGTTCCTCTCTCACTGGAGATTTTCATGAGGTAACAGTAAGGTAGGACATAGATTAAGATATTTTTATTTACTAATCCACAATTGAATTATTCAACCCAATTTGCAATTTATTAGATGGTTTGCTAATGATTTTTATATTTATGTTTATTGTCCAGGTTAATTAATTAAATCAAATGAGTGGAATAAAATTGCACCTTAAATTTATTTTAAATTTCATTATTTATCAGTATTGTCCAACTTGACGAGTTATCAATATCATGAGTATTGTTTATCGATAGTGAAAGATGGCATCGACAAGACAACAACCAACTCAAAATCGCTCCCGAATATAAATATTGTGATTGAAAATGAGTTTAGAGGATAAGTGGATAATTTTATAAGCGTTATGGTTTAAATGCATTTAAAAAAGTTCTACTTGGTGTTCAAACTTCAAAATAATGATATATGATTTTTAGAATGGACATATAATAATATTTAATTTCTCGTCTTACCAATAGCGAAAATGAAATATTTTTGATGATTTCTTCCTCGTCATAGCCAAAAGACTATCCATCAAAATCTGATCTTCACCAACGCAACTTTCATATACGACGATGAATGTAATTTACTTACAAACTTTCATCGTTGATCGATTGATAATAGCATTTATTCCATCGATTACATTAATTCAATTTTCATTTTTTCCGGAAAAATTCATATTTTTATCCAGAAAAATTCATATATATATATATATATATATATATATATATATATATATATATATATATATATATATATCCAGCAACTGACCACAAATCACATTTTCTTTTACTGTTAAATAAGAGATTAATTGCCGTAACAGTTTTAAAAAAACTCTTTAATAAAAAAAACTCAAAAAAGTATCATATGTCTAATCTGAGTAATGTTATGTATCTCAATTATGATAAGCACAACTTCAATTGTCATTTTTTCATAGGATGGGCCTAAATTGACACTCAACACCACTTTGGATGGCACATTCACATTTCATTGTTCTTCAAATTCAATAGTTAAAATCAAGATCCAATTGTTCATTTGAGACGAACCTTTATTTAAGGGAATTTTGATGAGATATTTCCTTTATCGGTTTTTGACTAATCTTTCGAGAATATTTTTTCCCCCAGATAGTTGTTATTGTTGCTTTTGAGGGATTCCCATCTTTGATAGAAATTTAGCTGCCAAGAATTTTAGATTTCTTGATGACTTGGATAGATTCTAGAGTTATCTAGAAAGATTGTTATACCATTCTTGTTGATTATGGAAGGTTTTTTGAGTTGGGATAGTGGACTTATGCACAATGTCGAATCAAGTACAAAATGACTTGCATATTTCATGCATTACTTAGTTGGTTGTTGATCTATTTGATTATCTCTCGTTAGGTTCGCACAAGAAAGGAAATTTGCTTATTTCACAGTGTAATTGTTTCTAGGTATCATGTTAGATATTGGCCTATTAGGGCTTGCCTATTAATTGGGGTTATTTCTTGTGATGAATTGCTCACATTATCACATATAGAGATGAAAGATGGAAGATCTTGAAGAACTATTATCAATTGGGATTTGTTAAGAAAAAAAGAAATTGCTAATAGTGTGGTTACATTGGACAATGAATGAATAATAATGTGTTGAACAATGTTATTGAAGAAATGCATGTAAGTAGCTTTTATGAAGTTCAAATCGAAAGGCTAAAAAAACATTATGATATTCTTGTTAAAAAAAATATATACGATAGCTTAATTTGAATATGAGGATTAAAATCATTTGACAAATCATCTTAGTACATTTTAAGATATCGTTAATTAGCTGTGATCGTGTTGTCAGCCACTTTTCCGTAGTTATTGCGTTTTCAAGATACAAAAAAAGTTCTCAGAGACGTTGCATAAAAGGATGCACTAGTGTCAAGCACCCAAGAAGTCTCCTGACAAGCTAAATTGACGACAACATCATCAGATGATATTAAAATCATATGAAATGAGACTAGCTCCATCAACATCGACATCCTCCTATTTCTTCTTTTGCTTACCTTTCTCATCTTTATTTTTGTTCAATTGTCGGCGAAACTTGATCGTGATCTGCCCCTACACGACATTACTCAACTAATTCAGGCTCGTGAGATTGATAAAATTACAGTACGGTAGCTGGTAGCAATTTAATACGATAGATTGTTGTAAGCCACGTTTAAAACTTGGATGGCATGGTGGTTCGACTGCAAAATAGCAACTGGCTGTCAATCCAGTTCAAGTTGTTCTGTTAGACCATTCTATGATCGTCTCGATAAAAAGGGAAAAAAAATGGAAAACTGGGTTCTATAACTAGAAAGGGAAGGAAAAAAAAAAAAAAAAAAGTGCACATATGTTCATGCCAAACTGGGTCTATTTTATTTTCAGCATTACATCAAGAAATCAATCCTAATATTTGTCGATGATTAAAAAAACAATAATGCTATCATTTACGGCCACATTAACGTCGATAATAATTTTGTCGAAAAATTCCCTGTACTCGTGGCTTTTTTCAAAACGAAACATCAACTTAAAGGGCACCTCCACTGCCTTCAATTAATAAAACTTCAACGGTTTCTCAAACGACTAGAGAATCACTGTCAAATGATGTATAGATCACGAGTAATGCTATGTAACCCCACTAGGGTTACAATTCCAAATTGAGTAGCGTTAGATGATGGGCTAAATAAAATGTGAAGTGGAATAACTTATTTAATTTCACTTTTCATTTAATGTCGTATTAATGCATTACTCATATATCACTAAAAATATTATTATTATAAGCATTTGCCATAAATTTATGGGGAAAAATTAGGTTGATATTTAATGAGTGCAATATGTATGGTTGCTTTCAACTTTTGTCTTCCATCCTCTCTCTTTGCTTATAGGAATCAAGATTTTAATCATTGATCCTATCCCGTGGAAAAAGCTTTTGAAGTGCGTTATTACTTGTTTGAAAATAGATTATAATTAATTTAAATTACAAACAGATATAAACGAGTGATGAATAAGTATATAATAATCATGTGTCTCACGAAATAATGTGGATAAAAATACACGTTTGACCAATTATATTTATAAATTAAATAATTGTCAAGTAAGGTTTAAATTGAAAATTTATTTCGATCCCATCACATTGAATGCGTTATCGATCAATTGAACTTTTTTCATTAGCTATACTATAGAGATAGATAGAATTACTAGCGTCAATGAATTTTAAGTTTAGCGATTACATAGAAAATAAGGTAAAATCTCAGCATAATTTCAGCTACAGCACGGCTATAGTTGTCAACTTTTGTAAGTATTAATTAATAAGAAAATTGATCGATAAAAATTTAATGTGTGCCTCAATTTTTACCCCGAAACCTATTCATCCATTGTGAAAGTGGAGCAAAATTGGACTAGAGAATAAAGGGCTATTTGTTTGGAATTTTGAAAAGTTAAAACGTTGTTGCTGATATTAAAAAACAAATTTTGAATACGTTCGAGTAATTTTTAAAAATATTTTATCTAACTAGAAAAACTTTTATAGAAAATGACATAAGATAGCTTTTTCAGAAAATTTTTATACAAAAAAATAGAAATAAAAGAAAAATCTAACCTAATGGAACCTAAATCATTATCAAGTTAACAAGTCAAAAGATTATTGTGCTTTAACATTTGCTGGAGTCGCACTATATTTTGATTATGGACCTTTTGCATATGCATTCTCCTTTTTCAGACCCGTATTATATTTTGAAGGGAAAGGGCACATTCGGCTCATCCTCTATACATTTACAATTGCCACCGCCGACTACAGATACAACCTTGCTATATTATCAGATAGATTTGTCATCTTAAAGAAAATACGGATTTTATATCAATCATTTGTTGCCACACCTTCATCTGTCATCCAAAATGTCAAATTCATCTGGTAAAGTGACATTACTCATACCGATATTATAGTATGAATTGTTGTCCCCACATAAGAGGGAAAAGATAAAACAAAACATCCATGCAAAATTTAATTAAAATTGGGAATATGTTACCTCTGCTATATTCGATACGATAAATTTGAATAGAATATTTGATTTCTTGATATGCACGTACTATTTTTACTAATAGTTTTATTATAATAATTTTGATTAAAAGTTGGACACGATTTGTTAGAATGGTGTAAAGTCGTTCAACTAAATTGTTGTACGAAGGATGTGGTGCATTAGTTGAGCAAGAACGTACTAAAAAAATCATTGTATATAAACTATTAATTATCTCTCAATATACATACAATTTGGTTATCCGATTTGAAGATTGAAATATCTACCCAAGAGCAGCATCAACATTTTTCAAAATGCTAATACCATTACAAATCTAAGATGCATTATAACTCGAAGCAATTCTTGAAAGAGTTAGATAACAAGGGGCAGAGATTCTGATGTGGGTCCATCTGTAACATTTAATACTAAATGAACAAGTCTGTCCAATTGTTTGATGTCTTATTCGTAGTACACCTGCCATTTCTTTGAAGACAGGGGTTGTCCGAATTCCGTGCCATGGTGCGTGTATTAGATACCTCCAAAGTTAGTTGGCATCAAATATAGAAGGATCAAATATGGAAAGATAAAATATTTTATCCATTAATGAAAAAGAAATATTACTGTAGTTTGTCCTTGTTTGATTCTTATTTTTTCCAAAATAAATGAAAATTCAAAAAATTCTTCATTTTTTAACAAATAATTCTCCATCGATCTATCACCCCAAAATGCATTATACACAAAAAAGAATAATGTTATCTAGCACCCATTGGCGAATCCAGGATTGAAAGTCAGTTAGGAAGATCGTTAACCGTTGATGACCATCAATGACTGTAATAACGAGAGTATTTATTAATATTTAATTAAATAACATTAAAAATCATTTAATTTATATGTAAATTAAAGCCTTAATATCAGAAAAACCTCATACATGTTAGACATTGTGTGAAAAACCCTTCTACCAACTGAAAATAGCAGAAGAGGTCCTTATTTGAAACTTTAGTGTGGAATACAACCTTTTAGGTGCAAAAAACTCTCACACCGTTCAATTCTATTAGTTTAACCATTAAAAAAGTAAAAAATTGTCGACGTTAAAAAGGAATAATTGAAATTGTGGTCCCAAACTTTTTTTTTTTTTTTTCCAAATTATACCCAATTTTTTTATATCAATTGCCCACAATTTCACACATTTAAAACTTTATTTTCTTCCCCTACTTTATCTTCTTCCCCACCCCAAAGCATTCATACCCAATTTCTACTTTTCTTTGTTTAAAATATCCCTCAATCTACTATAATCACACGCACAAAACAAAACAAATCAAGAAAATTTGCCAAGGCAAAATGGTCAAAATAACAAAAACAGTTCCCTGTTTGATTTGGGTTTATTTTTTTATGAAAAATGGAAATTAAATTTCATTTTCACATTTTGCATGTTTGATTGACTAAATTTTTTATGAAATTGGTTTTCCACATTTTCTTGATTTTTAAGGAAAAGTTTTTCCCATGGGTTTGATGGGTGGGAAAAACTTTTCCAGACAACTTTTAAAAAAAAAAAAAAAAAAAATTGACAATGGAAACAAATTATATTTCCAATTATAACAAATTATATCCCTTTAATAAACAATTTTCATGGAAAACAAAGCCAAATGAACACTAAAAGATCCAAAATTTCAATATTTCTCAAGTGAAAAATTATACCAATCAAACACAATTAATTAACAATTTTCAGTAAAAACAAGTTCTAAGCAATTCAATTCCCTAAAATTCATTTTCTTTCCACCAAATTTCATTCTTATAGTCAAACAGACCCTTAGAAAAAGGGGACCTTGAATTTTACGTTCCATTTTGCTATGAATTTTGTATGGATCAATTGTCCAAAATCAAATCACATTAATTCCACAAATTGATCAATATCTAAAATCACAGTTCTCTAACAATTAGCAGAATTAAAAGGGATTGTCAATAATTACTCTTCCATAATACCTTCGAGGGCAGTGCTCTTGCCAGCATCCATTCCACCGCCCATGAGGAGCATTGGACTTCTTTCATTGTGAGCATTTGGATCTCAATTATCCAGGTCTATAGGCTATTGAATTTTTCTTCACTTGCAATTCTTAATGGGCTGATTATTTTTTTCTTAAAAAATTTCTGAAATGCCCAACTAAAGAAAAGGCCCAAAATAAAGAAAATGGTCCAAGTTCACCCATCTTCTTTCCTGTAACTTCACTGATCTAAGCAAGGGTTGTTGCGCCTGTAACTTCTATCGGATCCAGCACGGGCACCAGCCTTTGTGATATTATGTGATATGTTCAATTAAATGTGAAATAATATGATTCATTTAATTGAACACGTAATTAAATATCACTAGTGTTGCTATCTAAGCTGATGTTAAATACCAGAGGTGTTAAATAACACTACTCTATAAAAAATGGGGCTTAAACATGTCCTTAGTTTCAAAACTTTTTTTAAAGGTTCGAGTTCAATCTCCCTTCCATAAAATTGAAAGGTATATCAAGTTACGTTGTCATCTAAAAGGGTAAAATCGGCACTCATTTCTCCCCTTCCACTTCCTTTTCTCTTCTCTTCTCTGGCCAAGTCTTACAACAATTGTGAGAAATCCATCGAGCAATTAAGTGTAAAGTGTGTTTCAAATCCTCACATAACATATTTTAGTGATATATATGTAAATTTCTCTTAATTATTTTCTTCCAAACTTCGAACTACTTCTCTCTTTTGGGCCTCGTGTAACCTTCTTAGCCCAATTACAGGCCTCTGACCACGAAACAAATGCGATTTTACCCCCCACCAAAATATACACTGTTCCTAGAAATTTACACCTTGACAACGCGATTAGACCTACGCAGGAGCGCCCACACAGAGACCGACAATGGCTTTGGAAGCCTACGCATCACAAGTATCAGATTCAATACATACCGACGTTCTCTCAGAAGCAAGGCTAGCTTGCTATAAGGTAGTCTAAATTTTAAAGATCTGGTTATTTTGTACAATACAAAGATACTGGTTATCAAAGTTTTGAGTGCAAAACTTCAAATTTACTTCAAGAAAGTTGATAGAGGTTGAATTTTTCATGTCCTAAAGGCACGTGATGCATTTTATGCATGCTTAGAGAAGGAATCGAACAAGAAACCCACAGAAATTGCGTCTGTGGGGCTGCTTTACCCAGCGGAATGCAAGAAAATCAGGGAGGCATATGCGAAGCAATGCAGACCCACTTGGGTAATTTTTCCTCCGACAAGAAATCCTTTCAACTTTGTGGTTTAGTTTTGTTATTCAGAAAATGGGTTTCTAGTTTTTTTTTTTTTTTATAGGTGAAGCATTTTGATAGGCAGTACTGTTCAAAGAAGAGGGTACATAGGCTGCTGGATGATAATGAGTCGAGGAGAGGTCCGTTGTCGCTTCCACAGCCTTATACTTTTAAAGCCCCACCTTCGTGATGATTTCTTGTTGCTAATAAATACATAGATATCTTGAGAAACTTTTGGCTACATGTGTTATTTTGGACTAATCTCTCTGTTTGGGAAATCGGCTGTTCAGCCAATGTTATAGTGATTCGGCAATATAATTTACACTTTTATCTCGAGTCAATATGAATGAAATATTCAACTGATGGGAGTAATAGAAGAATATTGGGTTTTCAAAGCTTCAATATGTAGTGATGGTTGCATATTAGCATTGATATTTTACACACTAGCAATTGCTATCGGGAATTCCTCTTATTTGTTGATTGTGCTTGATAAAAACTAGCTCTTTAGTTTTGGGGGGAAGTAGATAAAAGTCTGTTTTGGATTGGTTCTTAGAAACTTATGGCCTTGTTGGCTTGGGTTGAATTTGGCAGGGGTTTAAAGCTGGACCCCTTCAGGAAGATGCAAGTGTATAGTCTATCAGTTGTCCTGGTAACTTAAATGCCCGACTCTTGTGGCATTCATGTCCATGCTCAGCTATGTGGTACCTGGACTTGTTAATTTCATAACTACCGTTATTCTTAGTTGTATCATGGAGTTCTTCTGACACTAATGTCATCTATAAATAAATGTTTGTATAGACTGATTGAGTTTATTTTTATGCTTCACTTATGATGTTGTCTATTTTATTATTTTGCCTGTGAAAGTGTATTGTTTGCAGGCAGCTAAGATTTAGGTGTACAAAATACCAATAATTTTTGGTAAACATAAGATGACTATTGGATACTCTCCTTACGTTCTCCTTCAAATGTCGCATCCACTTAATCCAGAGATTACTGAATAAATATCTTTTACATGAAGTTCCATTTCTGTTCGAAATTGAGTGAAATTAGTAGGGTGGGCTTATTAATAATTTAATATGACCATACGAAATGTCATCTTGATTTGGTGTCTTTATCTTCGAGAATTCTATGCTGGAATTCTTTAATATTTTAGGATGCTAGTCACAAAAATTCAGGTATTTTAAGAGCTCGTTTCAATGTGAAACAGCTTTATTATTGCAAGAAGTGTTAAAAGTTGAATTTCCATTATTTATGCAATTTCAGCATCCATCATTATATAAAGACAGAGATTGTTATATATTTTTTCCTGACCTTTTGGAACGACAGTAAGGATTCAGCAAAAATCAAAAAATTATAATACAAAAATCATAAGATCTCTTTCTCGAGAATTATGTGGAGAAACGTTCATGGACCCGAGAGGAAGATGAGAAACTGACCAAATGTATTTAGAACATGGACATGAAAACAAGAAGCCATTCTCGAACTTGTTGGTATGGATATCTTATCCCATGAAATCTATCCCAGTCATCCACCTATTAGAGATAACTCTGTATTGAGCAAAGTGAAAAATAAAAATGTAAAAGAAGAAAGTTAAGAGCAGCCATGCATTCTACAATGATATTGCAAAGATGTTAGAACTTCAATTGTGGTGGAAGGGGTAGATTTCGTGGGTTCAGTTATTCATACCAGCAAGCCTTCCAGTTTCCAAGGACATGTTTGTGAGTACATTTGGTGAGTTTTTAACTTCTCCTCCAGTCCATTTATGTTTCTTCACTCCATTGTCATTATAGAAAGGAGATCTTCTAATTGTTTTTGTATTATAAATAGGTGATTTTTGATGAATCTCTCTGGTCATCCCAAGATAAAAGACTGTCTCCCTCTTTATATGATGATGGATCTAGAGTTAGAGAAATGTCCCTCCCAATTTTTTAGTCACGTGATTCATAACACAATTAAGGATTGACAATAGGGAAGTAGGTTAGTGTATGGCATGACAGTGACATCTTAAGTAAGTGTAAAAATAAAGTCTTAAACTGATTAGATTAAGTAGATAAGTAAAAGCATCCATATGTACCAAGTTAAACTGCTTAGATTAAGGAGATAGATAAACTATCTGCATGTTGATAAGTAAAAGCAACTTTAATTGATTAGATAAAGTATCCTTAGATTAGATTACGTGGATAAATAAAAGTTTTCATATGTAATAAGTTAAAGCATCCTTATGTACCAACTTGAATTGATGAGATCAAGTAGATAAGTAAAAGTATCTGCCAACTTAAACTGATTAGTTTTATTGATATGTAGACAAGTAAAAGCATCCGCATGTACCAACTTAAATTGATTAGATTAAGTAGAGGATTAAAAGCACCCATATGCACCTACTTCTAATTGTGTGCAGTGATTTCTAATTCCCCCAATTTCTAGAAAATATATATGAATTTTAATTAGTAGTCTCCAACAAGACAACAATAATCAAGCTTATTATAAAAACACATATTGAATAATCTTGTTGTTAAGGTTTCAACCTTATCAGCTGTTTGAGTTTGGTATTATTTATTTAGATATCTATTGTAAATCATATTATGTGCTTTTTTAAGTGTTTTCTTTTATTCAAGAAAGCTAGCATACTCCTTAAAAGGATATAGTGCTTGCTTGGCTTCTCATACAAGTTACAAGTGTTTATAAGGTGGTCGAACTCTATTTTTATCATAGGACCCACAACCTCACATTCCTTGAGACACACTGCTTGTAAGCCCTTACAGGAGTAGCCAAGCAATTGTTTATTGTTCTCATATAGGTGGTTTTACATCTTACCACGCTTCATAGACCAGGTGTGATATGAGATATCCGGAAGGGTTACTAGTGGTTGAATGGAGATCGCGTGATTTTCAACGTTATAATTTCTTCTATGGACAAGCACAATGTAATAAACAGTATCGTTATTCAGAGGCTTGAAGGTACTTTCTGGTAGTAGAAGTAGCAGAACACAAGTTCTTTCTTCTTCCTCTTCAAAATTGCTTACCAAATGAAGAAAAAGAAGCCATCATTGAGCATTTTCTTGACTTCCTGCATGGTTATATTTTTGGTCCATTATCGTGGGATTGAGAAGCTTCAGACAGATTTATATGGTGTAGGAGTAGGCAAGAAATGAATAGCAACTGTGACTTAATTATCTTTGTTTTCTCCAATTTGCATGGCTCATTCTTTGAGCCCTGCTTCTCCCTTCCCTCTATCGGTGTTTCTTCTATTAAAAGAAAGACTTGGAGGGAGAACTTAGATCATCTGAGTTGATGTTCATATCAAAAATGAATTTTTAATGGATTCATGGAGACCTCTTGTCTAAAGTGCAGTTGTAACAGCAGTATGTTATAATCTGAGGCACATTTGCAATAAGATGCATTCCGTTCATGTCGCTAATAAATCTGGATTTTCCACGCCCAAAATCTCCACAAAGAAGTCAAGCCGCAACTCGACACATTTATACCAAATCAGGCCCACAGTTGTAGAGCTGCACCTGAGATTTTCGTACTTAAGTTGAACTTAAAAACTTGGGCCTATGCCTTCGAATCATAGTGTGCATTCAAGTTTTTGGTTACAAGGGGGTTTTCAAAACTATTGTAACCCAAAAGCCACAATAAAATTTCGTACAAAATGTAATATTCGAAATATGTATATTCCCTACTATATTAAAAGAGCGAATCCGCCGGTTACTATTCATTTATGAAGTCTTTTGCATTTCCTGTTTATCCTCCACCAATTCATGTGTTTTTTCCATTTTATCCCTACCCGTTAGTTACTATTCATTTGTGAAGTATTTTCCTTCCCATTTTATCCTCCATGATTTACTATTTATGTTTGTGAAACCATTGACATCCATGCATCTCTTCAAAACAAAATGGTAGCATGGATTTTTTCACTTCCTACAATTGTTGACTGTGTTGAAGAAAAGAAAAAAAAAAAGTGATTTCATTATCAAACAAAAAATATCTCAAAACCCGAAAGGGCCTAGGACTATTACTTTGTTTCGAGGGCTATGATAAGGATACAGTAACACCTCTGATGAAGAAAGTACACCAAAGGACCCGTGTGCAACTCGTGTGCATTGGTTATGGATTCTAATCTTGTTGCAGATGTCTGTCGGCTTGAAATACGATACACCGCATAGTTGGGCAAATGTGGAAAGACACCTACATAGTGGGAACGAGTATCTATGAAGGCAGTTCCAATTAGCCATGGATTAACAAATGACTCAACTTGGGTAGGGTACTAACAAAGGGCATTGCAACACCAACACTTAATGAGCTAAAATGACTGTAGGAATGCGTATGACCTTCAGTGCTTCAGACAGAGCTAGGGGAGCTCCTTTCCACATTATGCTCCGAGAGGACTATATGTTCTACAAGAGCCTGCAGGCAAGCTACCTATGTCTAAACCAAGTTGGAACCTTGATGATGATGTGCATCGCGAATAGGCAAGCGCCTTGACACCAAGTGCAGCACAGGATAACGTTCGGGTATTTACACACTAGTAAGCTTTGTGGGTTAAAATATGCAAAGGTCATGCTTAGACTCGTAATGAAGAAGGCGGGAAGGTATTCAAATTGAGTGAGATTACTATCGCTACAAGACTCTTAAGAGTCAGCTCGTGACAATTGGTATCAGGACATAGATTTATACATTAACAGATTATTCCGTGTGGACTCCGATGCTGCCGAAAGAACTGGTGTGAAGCTGTGGTTGAAACCTAGACTCAAAAAACAAAATTCTGCTGGTTTGCAACACGAATGTGAGAGATTATGGTCACGAGCTTTAAACTGCCTCAACAAGATCGATTATGGATTGTGCACGACTTTGGGGAAGTCGACCGTTGATTATGTATCTGGTGGCATCCTTATAGAGTGTTGTAGCAAGTTTTGTTGTTGCGAATTGTTGGCTCTTTGAATGATTGTCAGATTCTGGCCAGAAGCTTACTGAAGGAATTGGTAGAAGAATGCAACTTTTTATTTATTTAAGGAAAATGCATATGGCTCGGCACCACTTCAACTTGAGTCCAAAGGGAAGATACGATGACAACTTCGTTTAAATAAATTTTTGACAATTTTTTATTTTATTTTTCCATTGGTAATAACTTAAAATAATTATTTTTCATAAATTTAATTTACTTAGCTATATGTCGATGATAACTTAAAAATCATTTTCAAAAATAAAATATAAATTAAACAAATGCCGGCATAGCTATATGTCCATGATAACTTAAAAACTTATCTTAAAAAAATCATTTCACATAAAAACTTTCGTTGATTGATTAAAATAAAACGATTAAATTATGTTGACAAAAAAGTTTCGGTAATAATTAAAGGACCATGCTAGAAGTACTTTTTGGTTGACAAAATGGTTTACTACATGGCCAAGTGGCGGCCCCCTATTGGAGGGGCGGCTGTGCCCACAGCCGCCCCTCCAATAGGGGGCCGCCACTTGGCCATGTAGTAAACCATTTTGTCAACCAAAAAGTACATGTAGTTTAATCCATAATTAAAATGGTATATGATTTTTTTTTTTCATGGTGATATTAAAATATAAATGTTTACGATGTATATTTTCCCAACAGAATCCATTAGGACTTGAAAGTGAAATCTTTCTATTCAGTGAATTATACAGGGATAATTGTTGCAGCACTATCAAACCTTTCATTTAGTAGTATTCTTTGTTCAAACCTCTCATTTGTGTCACCTACAATACCAAACATTTCATTTGTGACGCTTACAGTATCAAACCTTTTAAAATATCGCAATTGAAGTCCAAATGAATGATTTCTGTTAGTTTGACCGTTAATTGACCAAATAATTGACTTTAACAATAATTTTGACTAATTTAAAAAGGCTAAAATGATAATTTTACATTTTTTATAATAAAATAATTAAAATTAAAAACTAAAAACCAAATTTATCTTCTCCATCCACCCCGACACACCCCACCCTTCCTCAAAACCATCATCACCACTGCCATCTCCTCCACCGTAATCAATAACTATACATCTACTCACCACCAACCAAGGAAACGAATTCCACTTTTCGAAATCAATCTTTCAAATTAAAGGTAGTTTCCTGCACCTGGTTGTGAATCGGTCCAGAGGAGCCCGTACGAGTGAGAAAAGGGGGCTTTCGTGTAATTACCTTTTTAGGCTTAGAGTGTTGGAACTTATTATAATTGTCGACGCGAATGCGCTTGTTTTCGGACCCAAAAAGTTGCTACCATTGCCGTCTCATTCATCGTAATCAATAACTACACATCTACTTACCACCAACCAAGCGAATGAATTCCACTTTCTAAAATCAATTTTACAAATTAAAGGTAGCTTTATGCGCAAATGGCGACCATTTCATCTCTCGTTATTGCTACAAAACTCAATTTTACACCTACTATGAAATTTACTACTGTGGTCTTCACCTAGTTGCGAATCGGTCCAAAAGAGCCAGTACGAGTGAGAGAATAAGGCTTTCATGTAACTAGCTTTTTGGGCTCGGGGTGCCGGAACTTGTTGTAATTGTCGTCGTGGTTGCACTGGTTTTCGAGCCCAAAAAGTGGTGGGGTGGGGTTCGGTTTTGTTTTTTAATTTTAATTATTATTTTTTGGTTATTTTTATTATAAAAAAATGTAAAGTTATCATTTTTACCTTTAAAATTAGTCAATATTATTGTCAAAGTCAATTGTTTGGTCAACTAACGATCAAACTAACAGAAACAATCCATTTGGATTTCAACTGCGACATTATGAAAGATTTGGTACCGTATGTAGCATAAATGAAAAGTTTTGTATCATGACTGACACAAATTTAAGGTTTGAGCAAAATCTGCTACTAAATGAAATGTTTGATACCACTACCTAGGGATGGCAAAAAAGCTCGTCGGCTTGGACTGACTCGAAAAAGCTCGAGCCGGGATGGTATTATTAAAAAAAATTAATTTAAATTTAAAGCTGCCTGCAGGGCAGGGAGCTATAGTAGGTAACTAAATTTTTTAGCTGCTTGGCTGATTGCACGTAGCTGGCATGCCCGCAACAAAAATGTGACATTTACATAAATTCGTGCATTCAATTGTCTTATCAAAATTTGAATTTTAAAATTAAAAAACGGATATATATTTTGTTTCTAAATACGGAAAAAATTTTACAACTTCATATCAGTCTATCTCTAATTTCTTTACGCAATATTCAGCATTCTACTCTCCAATTTATTAACTTTTACTTTCAATTTAGACATTTGGTTGTGTTATTCAGTTTCTTTTACTCTATTATTTAATATTCTTTACTATAATACATACACATGAATTTTACTAGTGATGAAATTAATCAGTTTAACGGTAGTTTGGGTACAATGCATCTCAAAATGCTCCAATTGATTTGGAAGATATCGAAGAGGATGAAGTAGTTGATGTTAAAAGGTCGAAAAAAGAGTGTAGATTGTTGGCAATATATGACTCGTAAAAAAGTTGGGGTTCAAAATGAAGTTGATATTTGAAAAGCATGTTGCACTTATTGTGGTAAAAAACTTAGTTGGAATCCCAATTCGAACCAGTCGCATTTAAATAGGCACATATTAAGAAGTTGCAAAGCGAAACCCGTCGGTCTTGACCAAAAGCAGACCGAAATAACATTTACCGATTTTGGTTCTATTCTTTCCACTTTTGTATATTCACATGAAAGATTTCGTGAAGGAATGACTACACATGTGGCTGCAGCAGAGATGCCGCTGACGATGATCGAGTCATCACACTTTACTTGAACTACCTTTAAACTGATTAAGGAAGATGGTTTTAACTTTTATAATTTATAACACGTATAAATTGTACAAATTTTAAATTCTTTAAATAAAAATTGTAGATTTTACCAAAAAAAAAAAAAATCGAGACGGCTCGGCCCACTAAGGCTCGGGCTAAGTCTCATTTTTTTTTTTTTTTGTCGGGCTCGGGCTCAAAAAAGCTCGAGTCGAGTCCGAGCTTTTTTTTCGACTCGACTCGTTGACATAGCTATCGCTGCTACAATTATCACATAATATAATGCAAAAAAGAAAATACGGCAAAAAATTCCATGTACTGTAATAAATATTGGAAAAACAACTCATTAATCGGTTTTGACAGTAAGAAATCATCTTAACTTATCAACGGAATATTTTATCTAATACTTACGAATAAAATGTTTGACGACTTTTCTATCCATGCTCAATTGTTGCAATCATTGTCGAAGGGATAGCTGATTGAATGGTTAAATGTTTTTTTTTTTTTTTTGGACATAAATATATATCTTAGTGACAAATTAAATATGAGATTTTGTACTAATATTATGGTCAAATATCTAGCGCACTCTCTTATATTCCTTTTATATTACGATGTTTCTGAACAAGTTCGAAAATTCAAATTCTCTAAGTGGCATTCTTTTTTGTTTGAATGAAGCTCTCTTATTTTCTTGATTGCATTTCTTTACGAAGGAATTTTTTTTTCTTTGATGCCGATAGTTATTCTCTAACTAAAGCATGTTTAACCTTTTCCTTTTAATTTTAATATTTCGTCCTGATGGTGAATAAAATCAAAATTTTAGTAGATTTTGATAAATTTTGAATACTACCTAATCACAGGTGGGCCCAAACATGAATTATAAAAATAACCCCTTTTCAGGTAAAGCTAAAAAGAATAAAGCAAGAACTTATTGGGATTTGCACCGTTGATTAGCTCAAGTTAAAATACACTTAAGCAAGTCTACCCAAATACGGCGCCGTGTCATACACCCTAGAGAAAAAAAAAAAAAAAAAAAAAGGTACCTTATTTTGGTAGACTTGTCGGACGTTGAAAGTTCATATAGACCACAAAATTTAAAAACTACAACGTTTTGTCCTTTTTTTTATAACTTTTCTTTCTTCCAAAAGAAAGAATTAGAAAGCAGTCAACGCCGTTTGAAAGCCGTGAAGATAATTATCCCTTGGAAGCCGAAGTTGCGTCTTTTAACGGACGCTTCTCCAGCACCGTTACCACCAATTGCGGCAGATTGGACGGTCAAAACCGACATGCTAGGTGACGAGGGCCCACCGCTTATTAGTGGGTTGTTGCTACTGTTGAGGTTGTTGGTGGCGGCTAAATGGTTCCTGGAGTGACACGTGGCGGTGGAGATGGCGGTGGCTAATGAGATTGGCATGAGGCACAACCCTTTCCCTTGGAGATACTGCATGGCGGTGCCCATGTCCTCTTCCATCAACTTTGCCACCTGGTTTTCCGTCACTGTCATGGCCTCGTTGTTGCTGGATGATGACGCCGTTTGTGTTCCGTTTCCCTGTACATATAATTAATTGATTAAACACTTTTTATATGAATTTCTAAAATTGAAAACATGTAAATATCAAAAAATTTAAAAGAGAGAAGAAAAAGGAGTTTCGGTTGGCAAGGTGGAATCCGGAAAGTAACCACGCGTGTTACTTTATTGTTTTGTCGTTTATGGGTGAGGGGGACAAGGAAGAATTGTGGGGTTGGTGATGTTTGGTTTGTTCAAAAATTGTCTAATGCCCCCTCCAACTATACAAAAATAAGGATTATTCTACTTCACCCGAATTTTTTACCGAATCGCCACATGGCGGCCCCTATTGGAGGGGTGCCTGGGTCCACAGGCGCCCCCCAATAGGCGGCCGCCATGTGGCGATTCGGTAAAAAATTCGATAAAAAATTCGGGTAGTATAGCAAGGTCCTAAAAATAAATCTTAAAATTTTTTAGCCTTCCAAGTGTGTACGGGTCAATTTGTAAAGCAAATGTGACACCTTGACTTGTACATTTTCATGTTCAACAGTGTGACTAACCTCAGTGGACATATCAGCTACGAGAGGGGAAACAGCTGCAGCGCCGCCCAATCGACTCATGCTAAGAACCTTAAAAAACAAAAAAACAAAAAAATCAATTAAAAAGCCCATGTTTGGTCCGGATTAAAATTCGATTTTAATTCAAGTCAAAGTTAAACAATCAATATTAACTACATTTTCCATGGATTCCATAACTTTTCAACCATACATTTTAAAAATTTCTATAACAATTTATTAAAAATTCTGATTTTAATTTACACCAAACATCATCTAAACGCCGTCTTCTCCATAACAATTTGTCAACCATAAAGAATCCCACTACAAATATTCAAATCGAATTTAAAAAAAAAAAGAAAAAAAGAGTTAAACTGTATATTGAAGTAGAGAGAGAAAAACAGATTACTTACTTTGACTTGGAGCTGGAGGAATTTTACATAATCTATGATCTCATCAAGCATCGAAGCCTTGTCCGTCTGTCATTCCAATTTCCACACACCACGTGTGAGTTAATAATAATTACCAATAATAAATAAATTAATTAAAATGAGGGCGTTGTGAAATTACCTTATTGGCATTGGGTACAATCTCCTGCAAAGCCTTCATTCTCTCCGCAATTCTCTCTCTGCGTAACTGCCACCCCACATTTCGTTTTCAGCATAATATTCAAGAATCACAAACAAACTAAAGAGAAAATGACAAAAATGCTTAAATTAATTCAGAAGAAACAAAATAATTGTAACTGCTTTTGTACTATATTATCGTACGTACTCTTTCAGCGATGCTGTGAGGGTCCGTTGCCTGTCCTCTCCTTGCTCTAACCCTCTGCCTAGGCTGCGCCGGCGCCCCTCCGCCGGTTGAACCACTTGCCGCCGGCTGATTCATCCCAGGAACTGCTGCTGCTGCTGCACCAAAATTCTGTGCCTGCATCGCTCCATGTAATAAGATAATTGCGCATACTCGAATTGAAATTTGCATAAAATGCAGCAAAACTTAAATAACTGTATAAAAACCTGAGGGTGGTGGAAATGCTGAGATTGGTTTGTAGTTTGACCAAGAGATCCATTGAATCCATTGAATAAACCTAGCATTGATGCATCATTAGCCTGTATTTTGATTAAATTACGAGAATAATTAGCCAATAATAAGAAAATAAATAATAATAAAAAAATTATAATGTTTCTTCGTCTTTTTTGAGAGAGAAAACTGACCGGATTAGCAGATTGGAAGGATCCATCAACGACGTCAGCGTGGTCACCATTATTAAGACTTAAAGGCATCTGCAGAAGACCACTCTCGCCGCCGGAGACCCCAGACGGCGACCGGAGACCGTTTCCGGCGAGTCCTCTGGACAGCAACAACTGATGCTGGAGCATCAAGGCCTTGGCCGCGCCGCTGCTGATCTGGTGCTGCCTCAGCTTTGAAACTAACTGAGCTGACTGGTCATCAAATTGGCTAAGCAGAGTCGAAGGCGGCGGGTGGTCGGCTCGAGCCGCGACAGAGGACACGTCCCAGTTAAAACTGGAGTTCGAAGATGGGATAGACGACAGCATTTGGTCGAGGAAATCATCATGAGACGACGTCGGATCGAAGTGGGATGACATCTGGGGTTGACCATTTTGATGATTATTCATTTCTTGAAGTGATTGTTCTTGATTTAACAAGGAATTGATATTCATGGCTTCCAATTCTCTACTACCAGGTTGCATACCTTAAAATTTCACAAAATATCAATGTATTTAAGGGTTTCTATGGACATGAAAGTATGAGAATCACGCTTGGAGTTTGGGAAATTTCAGAATGTTTATTGAAAGTGGGAATAAATAGCCAAACCAACTGGCTTTATTTTATCTGTAACCTATACATACATAATATATACATACACACACTTCTCTCTCTTAATTTACCTGGGATTAAGTATACATTTGAAGGGTATAAGCGTGGAATTAGCTGATTGGTTAGCCGTTTTCCACTCTGAGGGATGTGTGCGTGGAAAACCTAGCTAGGTCTTTTTGTGGTCGTTTTCAACCCTTTATATGAATTGTCCAGACTGCCCACCTACACTTCTTCTAACGCGGTTTATCGTATAATAAATTATCTCAATTGGAAATATTTTAAATCCCCCATAAGAATTTTTTCTTTTTCAAATTAATTTTAAAATAATTTTGTTTTCGAATTGATGACATATTGCTCGTGCAAAGTTTTACCAGTATTAATGATTAAAACTGACATGATAATTATATATCAACTTAAAAGAAATTTAGCAGAATAATATTATTTTACTGCTCAAATCTTGTTATCATTGAGTAAGATTTTGCAGTGTACTATTAAGAAGGCTTATTTTTTATTTTTATTTTAAAAAAATGTATTTTCATTTAGCTTGGCGTTTCTTCTTGGATCTTTGCTTCATTACATAGGCTCAAGCTACATTGTTTGTCCTTAAATTGTGTGTCACCGCCATGCTTGAATGGATTTTTCCTTGGTTGAGAAAATCGATCGAGTCACCATCAAGATCATTGGTTGTAGTCTGTGGTCTATGTCATCTTTATATGCAATCTAGACAATTGTTACTTTCTTTAATTGAAGAGCGTGATAATGCTGACGTCAGAGGTAACACCGTCTTGTCTTCGATTAGTTGTCATGGGAGGTGCTAATGTCATTAAGGAATATTCCTTATATTTACTCATGATGACGTTTCTAAATGGCTGTTCTATTTTAACAAGTTGGGTCGTGGTCCGACCTCATCTCACAGTCAAGGATTTATGATAATTATCGTTTTTAACCACTTTGAAGTGAGTTCACACTCTATCTGAGGTGGCCCTTTAAGATCAGACAACAACAATAAACCTTTGTTCGAGCTCCATTTTGATAAGAAAATGTATTTTGGAATAATAATTTTTTCGAAAATGTGTGATTAAAAAAGAAGGAAGAATTTTGATTTATGTATAAAATTATTTATATGAGAATATGTGATTGGAAATGAATTTTTGAAAAAAATGGGGGTCAAACATAAGCTAAGTATTTATTTTTCACCAATGTATAGTTTCTTTGCAAAATCGTAAATACTAACTTTTATTTTTTATTTTTTTGTGAATGAAGAAATATATATTTTTTTATTCGTGGGGAAATTGATTGATTTATATTTCAAAATTAAATATATTTAAGTATTAGATAAATAATAAATAATGAAGGGTGCTACTCGCGCGCTTGCAATTCTTTATGGACTCTTTGAGGATTTTTTTTGTAGAAAATAAAAATTCATCTTATATTTATTTGATATGTCGTGTCTCCCTCTCAACGCTTGAGCTCGCAACCACAATGCTTCAATCTTTATATCTATTTATGGATTAAGAAATTGTAATTTCTCCCGTTGATTTATTTTAACATGTTTAATACGCAATATTAAAAAAATCAAAGAGTATTATAAAAGAAATTTTAAAATTCTTCTTTTTCAAATATTACATCATAAATATATTAAGTCCTTGTTTGGTTCCACTAAAAATTAGATTAATTTTTTTAAGTCAAAATTAACAATTAATTTTAAGCACTCATTTCATGGAAGTTACGATTTTTCAACCACGCATTTCATCGACTTTTATCAAAATATATGGAAATCTTAGTTTTTTTTTTTTTTTTTTTTTTTTATCTAAACCAAACAGACTCCCTATATTTTTATCCTTAATTGTGGCTCCAAATCCGTTGAGTTAGTTTGGATGATTATACCAAATTATTTTTCAATTTCGTGTAATTACACTAATAAGAAAGTCAAACGGAGCAGCAATTATTTATTTATTTTTTGAAATTTCGTGATTAAAATTACTCTCTTGCTGTTTCACATTATACCAATCAGCTTTGAAAG
Organism: Fraxinus excelsior; assembly: GCA_019097785.1. NCBI lineage: Eukaryota > Viridiplantae > Streptophyta > Magnoliopsida > Lamiales > Oleaceae > Fraxinus > Fraxinus excelsior. The sequence goes on from CM032641.1 coordinate 22,669,516, forward strand.
AAAATAAAATGCATTTAAAAAAAAAAAAAATTTATGATGGACCTCCCAAAAAATATTGGCGCACGTGTAAACCTTGATTAGATAAGATTATCTATTTATGGGTAGTTTATGTTCAAGGAAATGTAATGTTTAATTTCTCGTTGTCTACTTCCTTTCACTAAGTCAATGTCCATTGATTACGTATAGTTGAAATCAACTAGCTCGGTCTATACTCTATTTTGCGAATCGAGTAAAAACTTATTCAGTGCTTGTTTGGAATAATCTAAAAGGTTGAAGTCAAAATCAACAATTATTTTAACAGTACATTTCATGAGACTAACAACTATTATCAATTTTTTAATTCCATATTTCATCAGTTTTTACTAAAATATATTATAATTTTATTAAAATATTTGTCAAACACATGTAAATTATGTCTGATCAATATTTACAAACATTTAGAGTGTGTTTGATTAGTTTTATTTTTCATGAAAATATCATTTTCCCATCCAAATTCCTACTTTTGGAGTGTTTGATTGACAATTTTTTTTTTTCATGGAAAATATTTGTCAACTTTTGGTCATGTGACTATATTTTCCTCTAAAACAAGGAAAACATTTTGTTAGTGAGAGATGATTTTTATTTTCAGACAATTCACTCACCTAAAACAATAAAAAATGGATAAGAATATTGTCTAGGTTAAAAATGTAAATCAATTAAATACGTTTAATTAATAACTAACATACAAATAAGTTATAGACAATTGCATTGCTTATTTTCTTTCCATATAAAATTCCACCATATTCACAATCAAACACACTCATCCATATCATAAAATCCACAAATATTGTCTACTTTTCTACAATTCATTCCTATATGTTTATATACACTCCCCCAAACATACTTTTAGATACACTCGAAGCCAAGCATACATGATAAATCATGCAAAAAGAGTGTAGTGAAAATGTAGTTTCGAAATCATTCATTATTCAGCCCATGTTTGGCCCTCATTAAATTTTAATTCATTTTTGTCTCTTCTCTTATCAATCACACATTCTCTTAACAAAATAATATTATGCATAAACTCAAAAATTCTCATTACTCTTTAACCACACATTTTTTAAAAAAAAAAATACTATTTCAAAATCAAAATTTTCAAATAATAGAGCTCAAACAAGGGCTAAGTTTGTAATTTGGAGACAAGCTAGTCTAATAATAATTTGACATTAGGCTGGCCATGGATAATGAATTTGGAATGTAGTAGGCCTAGGGTTTCCAGGGAGAAAATTAAAGTGGTTTTCATAATAATCACAATCAACTTTTAATTTAAAATGAAAAGATCAATAAAAATTAATTAACTAAACCATTATATAGTCAACTCCTTATAGACTTTCTTGCTAAAATATTAATTAAATTGCAAGAGGATATCATGGAAGTGTTGGATGGGCATAGAATAAGTAAAGCAGCATATTCTTTTTTAAGTACAGGTACTTCACAGGGACATAAATTAATATTCAATGGATT